>JAQFVV010013072.1:152500-280769 GCA_028023455.1 Epiperipatus broadwayi | reverse complement strand
ATACGGTACAAATTACTTTTTAATATTGGGTATCATTATAAAAAAAAAGAAAAAAGAAAGAGAGAGAACACGATCGTTATTTTTTTTTGTAACATAATGTTGTAAAGAAAAAAACGTACAATGAAAGTTTAATTTTTTTTTTTTTTAGAAATAAGTTAACTAAAATAAATTCAATGTTGGAAAGTGCAGATTGAATCATTGATTCAAATAGTGAAAGGAAATTTCAAAAGGTGAAAGATTGCTATCAGAAACAACTTTCTGATAGTAATTAAAAATGGCAGAAATTCTTAACGGAAAAACAGACTTTGTAATAAGAAAAGGAGAATAATGTAGAAGTTTATAAAGTAGAACAAAGAAAAAAAAACGTGCGCAGAGCTTCTAAAAAGAATCTAGGAGTATAAAAGGAGCCGACAGATTTGAAAAGGGGTCTTTTTTCTCTTATTGTTCCAATAGTGCTGAGCAATTTGAAGTGCCTCATATTTTTTTAATAAAATGTGTCCACTTAGATACGAACTGAAATCGCTTGCCATGAGTGAGTAGAACTCTATCGTTTGCCGACACTTTCTCTCGAAAAAGTCACCTAGATCGTCATCTGGCTACCTAAATTAGATCGGAGATTCGGAAATAAAACTAAAAGAAAAACAACTACTGTGGACTACCCACTAACTGAATTGTACGTCGGGAAGATCGATGACCTACTTAATGTCAACTTACCGGTAAGTAAATGGCCATAATTTTTTTACATAAAGCTTTATGAATAGTGAGTTGAATGGAAATGTTATCCCATAAATTTTTTCTTGGATCAGAAGATTTGCGAACTGAGAAATGAACCAAACTGTTACTACGGAAAATAAGACTAAATAATTATTACTCCAATATTTGAATCA
Organism: Epiperipatus broadwayi; assembly: GCA_028023455.1. Lineage (NCBI taxonomy): Eukaryota > Metazoa > Onychophora > Udeonychophora > Euonychophora > Peripatidae > Epiperipatus > Epiperipatus broadwayi. The sequence continues at coordinate 279,882 of JAQFVV010013072.1, read as the reverse complement.
AATTATTGAATTCATATGCACAATCTTTTCCAACATTATAATTTTGTCTTAATCATAAATATTGAATGCTTGACGAGTTAGAATAAATCTTTATTATTAACTTCACTTTCATTGTACGTGTATAAAATTAATGCTATTCTATTTAAGTTTTACCTTTAGTTATTTAAATTAGATCGGTATACAAATTATTTTTTTTTGATAGATTTAATTTCCGTAATTAAGAAAAATGGGGATATCTTCTTCTTAACGAGAATGTTAACTCAGATCGTATAATTATTACCTTACGGGCTACAATATGTTTGATGCAGTCTCAGTGGGTCTAACGACTCTGGCACCCTCAAGTAGAAATTAAAAACTGGTTCTGCTCACGATTGTACTCGGTAATAGTTCTAGGCCGAAGTTGATCAGGAAAAATAGCTGTGTTGAGAATAGAAATACAACTTTCTTTTTTCTTTTGATACAGTTTGATCAACTCACGCTCAAATATAAATTTGAGGCGTATAGTGGCCTAGTAATACGAAAAACATTACAATGGCGCCCAACGTGGGGCTTCGATTTAACAACTACAACCTGAGATGAGTTGTAATGATAAAGAACATTACAATGATGACTCAAAGAAACTCACAGCTGGAAAATAAATTATGATTTTTTTGAAAAAAGAAAAAAAATTATAAAAAAAAACTAACTAATTAAACCCTGATTATTAAAATATGAAAGAAGATATTTTTTTAATATGACTTCCAGAAAGAAAAAATATATATGTATATTTTTTTATATATGTCTAAAAACACGATCGTGGCTGATGTAGACGTAAGTCACAAGTATTTGACCGGGTAGGCGGTTACTGAAGAGGGGAATAACATAGCCCCGAGTCCTTATCCGCAGTATATGAACATAAGACCATCTTTAAATGCTCGTCAGACTATTTCTAGCAGAGATCCCAATAAAGGGGAAGGCGGATCAAGTTGGACCAAGTTGCCACGAGCCTGTAAGACTCAGAACGATGAGCAACGCTCGTTTGTGCTTATAACTTGGGCTTCTTATCGTTAATATTACACTAAAGCGGATAGGACACAGATGAATGTTGAAATATTTTCCATTCCCGCCGTGTTAGACCTAAAAGTGGGCGTTAAAGCCGAACGTCGCTTGTGAATGAGTCTACACAATATATCAGCACGCTACTACAGAAAAAAAAATACGAATATGAATTTAAAAACTTAAGAATAAAATTAGTGTAAACCCCTATTTTATTCTTATCTCCTGGCACTGGTGGTATTGTAACGTTTATTTATATATGTTACAAATATATTGGCATAGGGTAAAAAAAAAACAAACTAAAAGATAAAAGTGGATTTAAAATTTTGTTGAGTAATTTTTTTTTTAAAAAAAAAAAACGTACAATGAGGGTTGAATTATTCTTCTTATTTTTTTTTATGTGATTAGTAATAACAGTAATTGGAGAGAACAAAAGAATTCCAAAAGCAAGAAAAAAAAGATAAGCTGAAAGTAGAAATTCTCAAATTAATTAAAGATGGCCGAAAACTTGAAGAAAATAAAGACTTTATTACATAAAATTTATAAAGACTGGATAAGATTAAAAAGGCATGGTACTAGCATGTGCAGAAGTCCTGGAAAACTGGATATAAAAAGGAGGGATCCGGTTGAAGGAACATCTTGTTCGTTTTGTTTCTCTAGTTGGTCTTGGATAACATTAATATATCCAAGATCGCTCTTCGCTGAAGGAATTCGGCATGTCGCAGTGAACCGGAGCTTCTGAAGACATCGGACCTAATGATGTACACCAGGAAAAGCCTTCGTGACCGACTGGGGAAATGGACCACAAGATCAAGCAATAACCAAAAGGCCGAGCTCATTATAACCAAAAAACTATGCATAGTTATCTACTACTGAATTCATGAAACTTACCGGTAAGAATAATTATCCTGATTGTGACAAAGTTAACTATTTAAAACTACTCGTAAAAATATACGTATAAAAGAATCCCGATAGTGACTTTAATTTTTCTATATGAGAGACTCTTATTTAACCAAGAACTTTTTGTTTATTTTAACTGATATTTATATTTTCTGGATATTTCCCACCTGAATTAAATGTGTTCTCTCCAAGGTATTAATTAGCTACTTAACATGAAGTATTTTAGTTTGTCAAAATTAAAAATATTTCTAATATCAATTCTCATTTGTGCGTTATTAATAATAGTTATTATTTTTTATTATTAAATTTATTTTTAGTGTAATAAGATTTAAACGTAAGTTACCTTTGCCAATATGTTTCAATACGCCCAGGACTAATAATCGTAAAAATCATTAATTCTCATTACGGTAGAATTACCGCCCCTTAAAAAAAAATATAATAAAAATCTTTTTATTTTTTTTTGTTTTACAACTTGCGAGAGGTGCTGGCGACATATTTCAGCGGATTCTTAGGAATTCTGGCGCCCATAGTAAATAAAATTAAAAGTTGATTTTGTCAATAGCACAATTCGTAACAATTAATAGGCTGAAGTTGATCAGGAAAAATAGCTGTGTTTTTAGAATAGAAATACAACTTTCTTCTTTTTTGACATAGCTTGATCAACTCACGCACAGTTTATATTAGCGTGTAAAGGCCTAGCAAAATGAAAAACGTTACAATGGCTTGCCCAACTCGAGGCTTACGAAAAGAAAAAAAAAACCACGACCTGAGAAAATTTAAAAACGGCATAAAATTGAGAATTTAATGTCCGTAGCCGGAAAATAAATATGACCACAAATAGTGCGCAAATCTAAAAAGTTATTGCGTACGATTACAAAAGTTTTTTTTAGAGTAGGATTTTAAAGAAGGCTATATTGAAAGAAAATAATAGCGTATAAATTATTAAATAATAAATAAAACCGATCAAAGGTAAGAAGTGACGATAAAGGTAGAAGGGGACGGGAGATTATAGGGTGATAAAAGAGAGGGGTGTCGGTGAACGAATTTATTAGCAAAACAAAATAAAATATTGTATTTATATCGTAACAATTGATAGCGTTAAGATTTTGTTTACTGTAGCAAAAATAAGCAACACGGCCATATATGAAATTGAGAAGTAATAAAAATATACAAAATATGGCAGAAAGTGCGGAAGAATTAAAAGAGGGCATGGAACCCTTAATAAAAAAAACTATTATACGAATGCATGACAGAATTCAAAGAAGAAATAAAAAAAGAAATGGCAGAGATGGTCAGAGAATTAAAAGAAGAAATAAAAGAACCAGTAAAAAAAAAAGGAAAAAGAAAAGAAATAAAGTGATCAGTAGAACAACAGAAGAAAAGAGGATAGATAATCTTATTTGTGAGTGGGATGGCGAATCGATTAAGTACACATCTCAAGAATGCCCAAAGGTTGTTTTGCAAATAAACGATGTCAAAGTAGAGACATTGTGGGATTCTGGCAGCCAGATATCGGTAATGTCAGAAACAACGTATGAGCGCATGCGGAGCCAACCCATAGAGATACCAACTCTACCAGTGAAAAGCACGCTAATAACATTAGCAAATAACAAAAAGGCACAATTGGGCTCAAAACAGGTTTGGGTGCAAATTAAGATAGGGGATAAAATTATGCCCCACACGCTATTAATTCTAAAAGGGTTGGTACATGAAGCCATATTGGGGTCAGATTTTATGCACAAAACTGGGTGTGTGATCAATTATAAAGATGAAAAGATTATCTGTGATGGGGAAGAAGTGGAGTTTGGGTCGCGGATGAGAATGAACCAGCAAAACGTATGTAATATGGAGGTTGAGATAGAACAGCCTTCAATAGAGGCACGGATTGATGAAGTAATAAAGGGAGTGAAGGAAGGATGGAAAGAGGACCTAAAAGAAGTCTTAAATGAATATAAATCGAATTTTTCAGATAAACCCGGGGTTATTAAAGGGTATGAGCACAGGATCAAGATCGCTGACAGTACACCATACCAGGCAAGATCATACCCAGTGCCACACCACTATAGAGCTGAGGTAGAGAGAGAATTAGCTAAAATGGAGGAGTGGGATATTATCACTAAGGGTTCGTCAGCATATAATAACCCATTGGTGGTTGTAAAAAAAAAAAGATGGAACCATACGACTGTGTTTGGATGCCAGGCAATTGAACAAGATTACATGGCCAGATCAAAATGTTCCACCTCCAATTAATGAGTTGGTAAATAAATTCCGGGGGAAAAAGATATTTTCCACGTTAGATCTGACTGCCAGCTATTGGCAGATCAGGTTACACCCTGCTGACCGGAAGTACACAGCATTTCGATATAATGGTATATCGTACCAATTTAACAGAATGCCTTTTGGTCTCAAGAATAGTGGAGCAGGCCTGCTAAAATGTCTCGATCATGTGCTGTGCCCGGAAATCAAAAAGTTAATCACTGTTTACATGGATGATGTGATTATTGCATCCAATAATGCCCAGGAACACTTACAACACCTCAAGTTGTTTCTACAAGAGTGCAATATGAAGGATATTCGCATTAATTTGCAAAAAAGCTGTTTAGCAGCGGAAGAAGTGAATTTCTTAGGGCACTTAATTAATGCCAATGGAATTAGACCCCACCCGGACAAAATCCAGGCAATACGAGATTTCCCAGCCCCTCGAACACCAAAACAGGTGAGATCGTTTTTGGGGATGTGTAATTTCTACAATAAATTTTACAAAAACTTTGCTTCAGACATGGAGCCTCTGCTGCAATTATTACGTAAGGGAACGTCATGGAAATGGACGGAAGAGCATGAGACCAATTTTAGGGTTATTAAAGAGAAATTCCTTAGTCAAGTGATGTTGGTTTACCCTGACTTAAGGAAACCGTTTATTGTTCAGGTAGATAGTAGTGGGTATGGGTTAGGTGCTGCTCTTATGCAAGCTCAAGAGGATGGTACCTGGGGTGTAATTTATTTTGTCAGCAGACCACTGAGAGGTGCAGAGATTAATTACTGTGTAACAGAGAAAGAGGCCTTGGCTGTGGTGTGGGCATTTCAGAAGTTCCGCCAATTCTTGATAGGATCGGAAACGATTGTTAGGACAGATCATAAGAGCCTAGAGTTCTTAAATCACAGTTATTTAACAAATAGTAGGCTAATCCGATGGAGCCTTTTTCTCCAGGAGTTCAATTATTCCATCCAGTATTGTAAGGGCACTGAAAATGTGGTAGCCGACACATTGAGCCGGAATATTGTTCCTGATACCCAGGACCATTTGCAGATGGAAGATATCTGTTTGGCAAGTGTAGAATTAGAAACAGACGCTGTAGTAGAAGAAGGATTGAGACACTTAGGAAAGGTACAACGGCAAAGCCCGACCTACAAGAAAATTATTGATCAACTAGAAGACAAAGATGAAGCGGGAGAGACAGCAGATGCTAACACTGATGAGAGATACCGCCTGAAAGAAGGGATACTATGGTATATCACTGACCCTCAAAGGGATCAATGGAAAATGATCATACCAGAAAGTTTACAGGAAGGACTTATTGACTACACACATCATTTGTATGGGCACTATGGTGTAAATAAAGTGGAAGCCTTATTGAGGACATGGTTCCACTGGCCGAATATGAGAGCACAGGTCACCAGGATAGTAAGCTCATGTGAAATGTGTCAGAAGACAAAACCAGCAAACAAGTCGTATCAAGGTCCATTGAATTCTATCATCCCTAAAGAACCCAATGACCTGGTGGCTATTGATTTCTATGGACCATTGCCAGCTTTCGGGAAAATGAAATATCTACTAGTAGTATATGACCTTTTTTCAAAATGGGTGTCAGCATATCCGGTGACCCAAGCCAATACCAAGAATGCCATATGAGCCCTTGAGGTACGATATTTTAAAAGGGTAGGCAAACCAAAAGCTATTTTGTCGGACCACGGTACGCCATTCACATCTTATGATTGGCAACAGTGGATAGAGAGGATGGAGGTAAAACACATATTGTCATCCATACGAAATCCGCAATCAAACCCTTGTGAGCGGGTGATGAGAGAGTTAGGATGCCTCTTCAGGGTATATACTGCATCCAACCATAGAGGATGGGTGAAACAACTCCCAAGGGTGTTAAATTTCATAAATTGGTCTCATAATGAATCTACCGGATTTGCACCTGTAAGACTTCACTTCGGACAAGCAATACCTAGATTGTACCAATCCAAGTTACCCGCTGGTCCAGAAAACATTGATAAAGGGAGAGATCATGAAGAAGCAAGAAAAAAATTGGAACACTGTGCCAAGCTCCGAACCCAGCGGAAAGGAGGCCTGACTGATAAGTTTAAAACAGGGGATACAGTATGGGTAAAAACGAACCCTGTGAGTCAAACTGGGAAGCATATTTTTAAAAAGTTCCAAAATTTGTATGAGGGACCTTACCAAATCAGCCGACAGGATGGTCCAAATGCTTTCACTTTAAAGAATGGTGAAGGAGAAAGGGGTACCTATAACGCTAGGTCACTGAAACCATATAAGACTAGGACGTGGGTTAGAAGTACTCCATAAAGACTTATTAAGAATAAAATTAGTTCAAACCCATATTTTATTCTCATTCCCCTGCCCCGGTGGTATTGTACCATTTATTTATATATACGGTACAAATTACTATTTAATATTGGGTATCATTCAAATAAAAGGAAAAAAAAGAAAAGAGAGAGAACCCGATCGTTATTTTTTTTTTGTAATATAATGTTGTAAGAAAAACGTACAATGAAAGTTTAATTTTTTTTTTAAAAATAAGTTAACTAAAATAAATTCAATGTTGGAAAGTGCAGATTGAATCATTGATTCAAATAGTGAAAGGAAATTTCTGCCATGAAAGATTGCTATCAGAAAATCAACTTTCTGATAGTAATTAAAAATGGCAGAAATTCTTAACGAAAAAACAGACTTTGTAATAAGAAAAAGGAGAACAATGTAGAAGTTTATAAAGTAGAACAATGGAAAAAAAAACGTGCGCAGAACTTCTAAAAAGAATCTAGAGGTATAAAAGGAGCCGACAGATTTGAAAAGGGGTCTTTTTTCTCTTATTGTTCCAATAGTGCTGAGCAATTTGAAGTGCCTCGTATTTTTTTAATAAAATGTGTCCACTTAGATACGAACTGAAATCGCTCGCCATGAGTGAGTAGAACTCTATCATTTGCCGACACTTTCTCTCGAAAAAAGTCACCTAGATCGTCATCTGGCTACCTAAATTAGATCGGAGATTCGGAAATAAAACTAAAAGAAAAACAACTACTGCGGACTACCCACTAACTGAATTGTACATCGGGGAGATCGATGACCTACTTAATGTCAACTTACTGGTAAGTAAATGGCCATAATTTTTTTTACATAAAGCTTTATGAATAGTGAGTTGAATGGAAATGTTATCCCATAAATTTTTCTTGGATCAGAAGATTTGCGAACTGAGAAATGAACCAAACTGTTACTACGGAAAATAAGACTAAATAATTATTACTCCAATATTTGAATCAAATTATTGAATTCATATGCACAATCTTTTCCAACATTATAATTTTGTCTTAATCATAAATATTGAATGCTTGACGATTTAGAATAAATCTTTATTATTAACTTCACTTTCATTGTACGTGTATAAAATTAATGCTATTCTATTTAAGTTTTACCTTTAGTTATTTAAATTAGATCGGTATACAAATTATTTTTTTTTGATAGATTTAATTTCCGTAATTAAGAAAAATGGGGATATCTTCTTCTTAACGAGAATGTTAACTCAGATCGTATAATTATTACCTTATGGGCTACAATATGTTTGACGCAGTCTCAGTGGGTCTAACGACTCTGGCGCCCTCAAGTAGAAATTAAAAACTGGTTCTGCTCACGATTGTACTCGGTAATAGTTCTAGGCCGAAGTTGATCAGGAAAAATAGCTGTGTTGAGAATAGAAATACAACTTTCTTTTTTCTTTTGATACAGTTTGATCAACTCACGCTCAAATATAAATTTAAGGCGTATAGTGGCCTAGTAATACGAAAAACGTTACAATATATATATATAATATTTAGAGAAGGTGGGTTAATATAAATAAAAAATTGATATGCATTAATGGATAACCAACAACAAAAAAGTAATATAATAATGTTATAAATAATCATTCTTATATTTAATTTTTGTTTGTATTTTTTGGCAAAAGGGTAATTATATAAAAATAAAAACTGACACTTTGATTGTCTGACTGTAATAACCTTTGGGATATTTTTAAAAAAATTTTCTATTTGTTTATAGAGTTTTTGATGAATTTTTAAGTCAATTGATGACTCCTATACATTTTTTTGACTGATTACAATTGAACAAATTATCCATGTGGTTGTTTAATAGTTATTGATTTTGCAGGTTAACAAAATAGCTAATAGTATTTTTCCAATGATTGGTCCCATGATTGATTTTTGAATATCTTATAGTTTGGCTGGTCATTATCAATTATCAGTTGGGTAAAGCACATGCATGTATACATATATGATAGAGCAGGTGTGAATCAATCAAGCTTTTTTCTTTATGTGAGGTCACTTTTTTATGCATATGTTATACAACATTATTTCTCTCTTCATGAAATACCATGTGGCCAAAGATGAAGCACAAGAGCTTTTAGCAAATCATTTTAATAAAAAATCATATACATATATAAAGCCATTGTGTATATAAATAATAACATACTTTATAATATTCCAACTTTTAGCAAGTATATATACAGTCTGGCTGGTCTTCATAATAAATCTGTTAATTCACATTCTCTGCCAGCACAAGGCATATTCTGCTCCAAAACATTCTGTTTACAAAACATTTTCTGACTCAAAACATATTCTGGTCTAAATTTATATTAACAGTTTTTTATAGGTTTTCTGATGCTTATGAATAACAACTTGTTTCATCAAAATCCTATTTTAATATGGTTTATAAAAAACATCTTAATTAATTCCCCCCCTTTCTAAACATTAACAATGCCTGATTTTAGAAACACAGAAAAGAAAAAAAAAGATGATTAAACACAACTGAAAACAAAAAAAAAAAAGAGAGAAAAAATTATTACTCTTTTTAGCAAATTCATTCCAGAATAATGCATTTATATAAATAAAATTTAGTTAAAAATTCTATTGTGGAGCTGATAACTTGATTTAGTTCCTTTTTTTCTTTCTAAAAATATACACTTTTTATGTACAGAAATATTTGTTTGAAATGAAATTCAAAGAACTTCACATGCACACTATTTGAATAAAAAAACCATTATCTACTGAGGGTTTAGAATTAAAAAATACCATTATTTATAATCATACTTGACATTCATATTTGATGCTTATAACTAGCTTAGCATGGATACAGATGAACACTAATGATTTTAGTAAGATATAATTGATTTTAGGTTGATCAAATATGTAACATTATAAATATAAGTCTATTTCATGAAATAAATAAATCTGATTAGTAAAATAATTTGTATGTCAGATCCTCAAACAATTATTTTAAAATAAATGTGTAAGTAATGCCTAACTTTTTGTTGTATTATTGATTACCTATTTTGTCAGATAAAGATGATACTTTCATAACATAATCAGATTTTTTCCTTGTGAAATAAATGTACAAATAAAATACTGATAAATGCACAATTTTGAAATAGACTAAAATCCCAAGTTTTTTTTTCTCATGTATCATAGCGTCAGCCGGGATACAAACCCAATAACCCAGAACAACTGCTTGTAAAGCAGTTGTTGTCGCTGACCTTTCGACCACCAATGCATGACATCCCAAGTTAAAATAGAATATATAACAAAATGATTTAATTATTTTTAAATGTGTCTTATTTATATTTTAATTTTTTTTACATGAAAATTAAAATTATTTAAAATATTTTACAATGAGCCAAGTATATAATAATTTGTAATGTCTATATTATAAAAAAAACATCTGTTCATGATAAATTATTGTAATACTATTGAAACTTTTTTTTTGTTATTCTTGACACTATTAATTTTATTTGAGTAATTATATTATTGCTTTTTAATTGATTAATTTAAATTATTAATTAAACACATGTTACATTACTACTTGAGTTTTATTTCACACTGCCATAAACCAAATGGCTCTTCATTTTCATTGCTTTGAGGATTTTCGTTTAGAAAAATATCTGATAGTTTGCGTTATCATTGTCTTTAAAAAAAATACAAGTCCCTACCTGGGAGGAAAATCTAGCTTAAAATTAAAAAAAAAATTTTTTTTATTAGTTTTTTAAAATTTGATAATCAATATTTATGAAATAATGCTTTCAGTAATTTATATATTAAAATTAAAATTATGTAATGTTAAGATTTTATCCTGATAAACACATTTAATAATTGCTATAAAAGTGAAGATAATAAAAAATAAAGTAAAAGCTATTTTTTTAATTGTAAATTTAATAGGTAATAGTAAAAAAGCAGTTATACATATTTTTAAATATAATCTCTAGAACTTTTAACTGTATCTATTTTGCTTGTTTGCCAATTAAATATTTATTTTATACAAATCAGTATATATTGTATATCTTGGTAAAAATTTTAACTGTAGGAATTTATTTAATGACTGTTTATTTATTCATTGCACGTTTTTGAATAGTTTTCTCTCACTACAAAATTATTAGACCTAAAAAAAAGTAAAATTTATTATTCTCAAATACTTCTTTCTATGCTACAGCAACATCTATTATAAGGTTGGGTAAAAAGAAATTATCAGAAGGTAAAGTAATTTAATCCTAATTTTCACATTATTTTCTGGACATTATCATTATGATTTAATAACCACCGATTTCTCAAGTTTTCAATAGATGGAGCTAAAATAGAGAATAGAGAAATGTTTGTATTCATTGCATTAAGCTGAAAAGAATAAAATGATGTGTTGAATTGTCAAGTATTAGTATAAACATTTTTATATTAGGAATGCTTCTTATTCAATCTCTAAATTTATATCAAATGAAATTAATTTCCATATATGACTACATATAAGATCTTCTTTTCTATTGAAGTCAAAAAAGTACATAAAACAAGCTTCTCTTCTCCTCATCACCCCTGCACACTTTCTTATTTCATCCATCCATCTCACATGTGGTCTCTTTCTGGATCTTTTACAATCTCTTGGAATCCAGTTTATGATTTCAATTATCCATCTATTATCATCTCTTCTAGCAATACGTCCCGCCCAACTCCACTTCAGTTTTTTAATTTTTTCAATGAGATCATTAGCACTTGTTTGTTCTCTTACTCATATATTACATTTTTGATCTCTTCTTGTTACTCCCAACATGTATCTGTATCTCGTTATACTTCTGTGAGTGGTCTGAAGTCTCTGTATTGCTTTTCTATTAAGTGTCCAAGTCTCAGATCCATAAGTAAGAACTGGCAAAACACATTTATTAAAAACCTTCCTTTTCAAACACATAGATATATTTTCTTTTAGTATCAAGTTATTTCTACTAAAAGCACTCCAAACAAGTTTAATTCTATGATTAATTGCATCTATTATGTTCCCATCTGTATTAATGATCTGACCAAGGTATTTGTAACTGATAACTTCTTCTAACTTATTATAATCAATCTTTATTTTTATATTTTGAGAAAATCCATTAAACATTACTTTAGTCTTTTTAACATTATATTTAGATTTATTTAATAAAAATTCAATATACAATTATTTAAAAATAATAAAAAAAATATATACTTGTTATTGTTACTATTTAATAATTACTATTTTAGTGATAAAACGATTTTTTTTAAAACAGTTTTTTTTTTCTAAAATTGCTTATGTATATATAATAATTTTTTTTTTTTAAACATTTGTTTAGCATAAATTTCTAACTAATATGTCACTTTATATTTTATTTTCTATTCTGGATAAATGCGTTTTATTGATTTTATAAAAGTGTTTAACTTGGTTGTTTATCAAAGTCTATTGTGCACTGAAAAAGCTATATCTGCTGGTGAAAATTCTGAGGTTTTTGAAATAAAAACTAGTATTAAACAGAAGTTTGAGTTATCTCCAGCTTGGCTTTTTACTTATATACAAGATTTAAGTAGCCTAATAAAGTAGATATCAATATTTTATTAAAATTTGATGATGAGATTTTAAAATTGAACAGATTAAAAGCAAAAACCAAACTTTCGTTTGACTTCAAAATTTACACTTGATCTAATAGTTATTCTATTTTTTTAGTCAATTCAAGAAGTGATTTTACAGAATATTTTAATTTTTACCATGCAGCTGTAAAAAATAAAATTTCACAATTCATGATGAAAAAATTTAATTTTATTAGCTAATTGTAAAAAATAAATCCTCAGCAATCTTGGAATGAACACAATTATCACTTGAAAATATGAATTATTTTTAATATCTTGATAGCTTTCTTTTTGAGAGTACCATGAATTCTTATGTACTATAATGAAATAAATAATTTAACATAAAAAATATTTTATCACAATATCTCAAATAAATTAATACTATACTTAAGAATATTTATTATTCTGACAGATTAATTTTAAGAAAATGAGACAAATTTCCTATTACATAAAACAATTAAAAATATTTATTTAAAGACTTATTACTAATCTAAAAATGGAATGCTAAGATTAAAACACTAATTATATGTTTTTTAGCTTATCTCTTGACTTTCCAAAAATATTTTAATGATAAAAATGTTTGAGTTTGAATTTCATGAAATGTCATCATGTAAAATCAAATATATAAACAAGAAGTAATTTTGTGTAAAATAGGCAAACACGTTTGCAATATAAAAAACATATTAGTAACTAGATAAAGATAATTTCTTGAAATAAGTGAAAATGGCTGTTAGAAAGAAGACTGTATAACAGAAACATATAAAAATTAGTTTTTAGTTTTTTAGAGGTCAAATTGAATAATATAAATATCCACATCTTGACACCCACAAGTGTGTATTAGAAAATAATTGGAATTTTTAATAAGTATTATAAAAGAAATAGTATTAAAATAAAAAATTGTAAAATGAAATAATAATGTAAATTTTTTTGATATAATTTGCATTTTAAAGCATTAATTAAAAAATGGCGTTAATGAAGGATATATAACACAATCTATTAGAATTCAAACTTGTAAATTTAACAAAAAAAATATCTATTTAATAAACATGATTTGAACAAAAATTATTTGAAGTTGTATTTTTATTTGAACTCAGACTTTCAAACCCTTTCATTAGCCACATTATCACATACTACTGATACACATGACCACACACATGCAGAAATGATAAATAATGTGTGTAGTCATGCGTATCAGTAGTAAAAGATAGTGTGGATAGTGAGGGGCTTGAAAGTATGAGTTCAAATCTCCTATATTTACAATTAGGCTCCAGGTATAAGAGTGCCTGGTATTTCAAATCTTTTAGATATTAAGTAAAATATTCGTTGATATACAATATCGCTTTTATTAATTTGAAGTAGTATTAAATTTCAAGTTAGATGCACTAGGCATATAAATAACATTATGTATCAATTTCTATAGCGGATGGAAGTATGTAGCATTACAAGCTCGCAACAGAATTTGCCGAATTGTGTTAAGGCTGTTATACATTTAATTATTTTTATAATTCTTATCATTAGACAACATGGAGTATTTATAGCTGTTTTAATGCTTTCTTTACCAATTCTGTTTAGTTTTGTTCAATATTGATCTTTAATATCAAAATTCACGAAACCGCATATATATACACACAGACGAAAGCCACATGTATATATTATTAACACAGACAAAAATCCATATACTAAGATAATACACACAGTCCTATTTGCAAATTAAACTACAATATTTTTTCATTTACGCCCAAAATACTATTAATTGCAAATCATAAGATAATATTTTTTGAAATAAATAAATAAAAAGAACGACTGGTTAATCCTTCAGGAGGTTATGTGACATCTGAGCATTAGAAATGGCAGGTTGTGGTTTAATCCAAGAACTTTTAGTCTTCAAGCCATCATTCTATTATTGTATTAAACTGTTCAGATAAATTAATGAAATAATTTTATCTATAATACAAATACAGTTCAAGTAAATGAATATAGTAAATACATTGAATATTAGATATATGTTTACATAGACGTGGATGATGATGTAGCAGCAGAGTTCTTTTACTGGGTTTTGTGTGAGATAACTAAATCCATGGCAAGATCGAATCATAATTGCTTTTACTATATTGATTTATTAGCAGATTAATTAACAAGAAACGTTTATTTTTAAATAAAAAAAATATTTTTTTTTTTCACACTTGATTTCCTTTATAACATATGTGTTTATTGATTTCTTTTTCGTATTTTAACAAAGAAACTTTTGCAAAAAACAAAATACCTATTTGTATTTCCACTTTTTATTATTAACGGGTAAAAGAAAAAAAAACTTTTAATAGCTTTCACTTATCTTTGCAAAAACGCAAAAAAAAAAAAATATAAATAATTAAATAAAAAATTGTATTTTCTTTTTCGAAAAAACTGTTTTAATATAAATTAAAATAATATTTAAAAATAAAAAGCAAAGCAGAAAAAGCTATTTGCAAGTAACTATATGTACGTATATAGTGCAACGGTCTAAACTTTTTACCATTAGAGGCCACATTTTAATTAGGCAGTAATAAAGGAGGCCGCTTAATTTTTTATATTCGTTTAGCATATATATATATTAAATCTTAAATAAAAATTTTATATTAAATACCACTTTAAATAAAAATATTAACATAAGTATCATAATTAAATTTATTACATTATAAAGAAATACAACAGAAACATTATAATATTAAATAACTGAAACACAGACTTATTATATACCTGTATCAATACATGTAATATATAGGGTATATGAGCACAGACTTTCACACAACCCACCACTCACCACTTTATCTCATATTATTGATAGACTTGAACACATAAGTGTATCAATGATATGAGATAGAATGGTGGGTCGTGTGAAAGTCCGTGCTCGTATACCCTAAATATTAAATAATAAAAATCTAACATAGCAACAATACAAAAAATAATTTTACAATCCAATGGAAAATTTAAGTTAGTGGGATATTTGCATTTGTTTCTTGCTTGAAAGTAATTGAATATTTGGATTAAGTTTCGAACGCGTAGCCTTAATTGATCCTCTAAATGAGCATCTGTAATATGTGTTCTTAAGCTAGTTTTAATTTTTGTCATGAGAGAATATATTGTCTCACAGCAGTAAGTACTTCTGAAACAGGAAAGTAAACAGTATGTATGCTTTCGTAGACATGGATAGCCAACAGCATTTCCCCAAATTTCTATGGGATCATTTTTAGCATCAAAAAGGGATTTGAGGATAGTATCTTCCCCTAACTCAAATAACTCCATTTGCAGTTCTGTAGGACCCTTGAATATATCTACTAAATGTGGTTCAAATACCAGTTTCATAGCAGGAGTGTGTTTGTCAAAATCTGAAAATCATTCAGTATATTCTTCTATTAAAGAATCTGACACCTACATATTCATCTAATGCATTATTTTTACAATTCTGCTCATTTTGCTAGCTCAGGGAAGTGTTCTGCAGATATATCCAAGTGAGAGAGCAATGTTTTGAACAATGTTAATTTTTTTGAAATGCTTGGATCTTTTGCCACATTTCATATTTATGCTTCATTTTACTTTGCAGACAAATATTTAAATTGTTTTGTTTTGCCATGATATTAGACAAAAAGCAATGTTTCTGCAAAATGCTTCATCTGATAAATCACATGGTTTTTCTTGTTCTTGATAAAAGTTTAAAATTTGTTGTCAAAGAGTTAAAAGTTTTATCAAAACCTGTTCTGTTGATAGCCAGCAAACCTTGCAGTAGTATGGTAGATCAACACTGACAGTTTCCTTGTCTAAAGTTAGCATCTGCCAAAATTTACAATGACACATTGCATTTTTATATGAATATAGTTTACAATAGCAGTGGCTTTATTCAGAGTGTCTTGCAATCGTAGATTTTGTACAAAGCTTCTGTT
This sequence comes from Epiperipatus broadwayi, assembly GCA_028023455.1. Taxonomy (NCBI): domain Eukaryota; kingdom Metazoa; phylum Onychophora; class Udeonychophora; order Euonychophora; family Peripatidae; genus Epiperipatus; species Epiperipatus broadwayi. The sequence continues at coordinate 263,842 of JAQFVV010013072.1, read as the reverse complement.
GATGCAAAATGCAGTGAAATAATATCAAATTTTTCAAATTGAAGTTGTCCTTCTTTAATAGACCAACAAATCCTTATTTTTGCCTCTCATAGAAGGTGCACCATTGTTGCAAATACTGACTAAATTATTAACATTTAATTGTAATCGATGACATACTTCTTTAAAGTTTTTGAAAATGTCAATACCACAAATTCTTCTAGTTAGTGTACCCAGCATAAGAAGTTCTTCTTAACACTGAAACACTGAAAATCTTTAGTTACAGCACAAATAAAATCTAAAACTTGTGCTGAGTCAATTTTATCAGTACTTTCATCTAAAGCAATTAAAAAATAAACAGCTTCATTTTCTATAATATTATGAAGTTGCTCTGTTACATTTTGAGTTAATTCGTGCTGTCGATCTGTTATAGTTTTTCTTGAAAGAGCCAATTTTTTGTATTTATCAACTTTTTCTGGATCTAACATACCCACTGCTTCAAATGGTTTTCCTCTTTTTCCAAGTATATGTGCTATTTTGTGGGAACACCAACTGCAGTGGTATTTTTCTTTACAAAAGCACTAAAAGATGCCTGTTGATGATGCCTTTCATTTTTCAATTTTTGAAGTGCAGCTTGTTGAGATTCACCTTCTAAATTGAAGAATTTATATTTTTCATGTGTCAAATAGTGTTTATTTGCATTCATTTTTTTTAAAGTAGTTAAAACCATATCACACAACAAACACACCATTTTATCTTTCACAGAAGTGGAAAAAAAATCTAACTCCCACTCTACATTAAATGTTCTATTTTCTTTATTTAATTCTATTTTCTTGCAATTTGACATGATGAGTAAAAAATATTAAATAATATCTTAAGAAAGCATATACTTGCTAAAAATACAACAATACCATGTTTTAATAAAACCACGCAATACATATAACAATAACAACTGTATGCTACAATCAGGGTACAAGTTTGACCAATGACAAGTCACAATCATCTTTTTATGAACATTAATAGTAAAATAGTTTTTGTGTAGAGATTAGGTAACATGTCCAGTATCTTACCATTTGCACTAGGTGGTGTTCAATCATTTGAAATATACAATTGGTTATGACCACCAGTAACCACTAAAACTTATATTTATACATTATTTATTTAATTCTATAAATTTACAAATTGTCATTATATAAATAAGTGAATATCAATTAATATAAGATCTAGCTTCTATGAAGGCCACACAAGTCACTCATGGAGACTGCATGTGGCCTCAAGGCTGCATGTTCCCCACCTAGGACAACACTTCATACACAGATCTGCCAAAAACTGACAGGTCAATTCAATAATAGTTCTGTAGTGCAATTTTCACTATATCTCTCTGACACATGGTAGGGACTAGTTTCTATTCAAATTTAACACCTTATGGAAAAATGTAATCATAAACATATGACCAAAGATATTTAAAAAAATCTGTGATCCCTAAGATGCACATTTTGTTCTAAACCAAGTTGGGCCAGATCATAATCTTTTACATATATCTTTATCATTCTTCAAAATATATTGATATCAAATTACTACAGTTTATTTGATTATAACATTCAGAGACAAAACTTTTCATAGAGTAACACCACTCAGTGCAAGCCAGAATAATCAATCGATGCAGGAAGCTTTGTGCATAAAATCCCTATCTAGTGCCTACTCATCCAATATCCACAGAATAGTTTTTAGCTTGTGGATTTCATAAATGAGAAGCCTTGGATCTTAGAGCACTGCACCTAGATCTTAGGATCCAATACAACCCTCCAGCAACTACCTATTTTCTATATTAGCTAACTATAAAGCTTTGAATCTAAAATGAAAACACAATAATGTTTTCAATTGAAACTCATTAGCTTGTATAGTATTATAGATCTGAACTCAGTTCAGCATCCATACTTTTTGATATCTTTGGTTCTTTAATAACCACAGTCACCATAATCCTATTGGGCAAGATTGGTATTAAACCACTAAGCATCACATGATCACCATTCTTTATGCTTACACACATTGTTTACACAGAGGCAAAACTCTCCATACAGTAGCACCACTCAGTGCAAGCCAGAGTAATCAATGGATGCAGGAAGATTTGTGCATAAAATTCTTATCTAGTGACTGACTATTCATCCAACATTCTCAGACTAGTTTCTGATATGTGATTTCGTCTGTAAGGAGCCTTGGATATGAAAGCACTGCACTTAGATCATTAGTGAATGTAATTTCTATAATTGTGATTCAGATGTCAATAGTTATATTATGTAACCATTGAAATGCTGAATTGAAGCTGTGATAATGATAACATCAGGTATTGGTAATATTTCCTGATCACTACCATTCAGCAGTTCAATTCCCAGAACATCAGCTTTTGGACATTCTACAAATTCTTGCCAATACCATTTCCAGTTTCCATTAAAAACCCTGCGTCTTGGAAGGATGGGTTATGCTTGAGAATAACAATGACTACATCTTGACACTGATTAATTACTTGCAATATGGATTCTTCTCTCTCTCTCTCTGTATATTATCTTCTGCTTGGCTGTATTGATTTCTTCTATCTCTTCTATTTATACCATCTCATATAATAAGGACCTTGCAATCTAATCATCTCTCTCTTCCATCTTAATTCCTGTGGTTGTTTAACAATTACATCAATGAAATATTTTAATTCGACAAAGGTTTTCACTAAAAAACATTAATTATACTTAATTAATTAGGTACTTTTTTATTGAACATATTTGAATAGCTTTAAATTAATCTTTTTGATTAGCTTTAAATTAATCCCATTTAAATATTTATCAAAAAATTTGTTTAAAGGTAGGTTTCTAATTGGAACTATTAACAAATATAATTATATCATTATCTGTACGGAATTTTTAATTTTATTAAAAAACTATTTTCTCTTTGTAAAAAAAAAAAAGAAAGAAAATTTATTCATTTTTCAAATTGGTCTAGACATTTATTTACTAGTAAAATATTCATATATCTTGTCTATATTACTATAAGAATGTATAAATTCTTTATTTATGCATTCCCCTCTTTCTTAAATAAGTTATTTTGGAGTTTGAGGAGTACAGAAAAGATATACCTTTATTATATATGTGAATTAGGTATTTAGAACATGTTATTTTTAATATTATTATTTTTTTTCTATCATATATTTTTATTCTATAAATTGTTAGTTTAACTCTTCATTCAGAGATAGAACCATTTGTATTGCAGAATGAAACCATTACTGGACTAAGTTTGAACCATTAAAATTGTGATATGCATTTCATTTTTCATTAATATTATTATTGATTTACATATAATTACAACGATATAAATTAATACTTTGCAAGTGTATATATATACATACACACATTAAAAGCATAGCTAAACTAATCAATAAATAATCAAAATTATCCCAAATTCACAAACTCAACCAGTCTAGCCAAGAAAATAAATTCTAAAACCCTACCAATGGTTTCACTGCTACAAGCAGACTTCTCAAGTGTAAAGAACTACGAAATAACAACATATTTAAACTAAACATTATCCACAACTCCATTTACCTTCAATACACTCTTAGTATTAAAATAACTTTTAAATAAATTAATTGATTCAGAATCATAAATTTTTAGTAATAAAAGATTTTTTAGTCTTTATTTTTATTTCATTTCTCTCAAAGAAGACAGCCTTAACTTAAATACAGGCCACACTATTAATTTTGATGAAGCTAAGATTGTCTTCTTTGAGAAAAATTAAATGAAAAGAAGAATTAAAGAACTTTTATTACTAAAAGTTTATGATTCTGAAACAATTAATTCATTTAAAAGTTCTTTTAATATTAAGGGTGTATGAGAGGTAATTTGAATTCTGGATAATGTTTAGTTTAAATATGTTGTTATTTTGTAGTTCTTTACATTTGAGAAGATTGCTTGAAGCAGTGAAACTATTGTTAGTATTTTAGAGTTTATTTTTTTGGCTAGTCTGGTTGAGTTGTGAATTTGGGGTAATTTTGATTATATATATATATGTGCATACATATTTTAACAGGTCATATTGGATAGCACTTGGTCTCAAGGTAATATAATATATATCACATTAAAACTAAATTATCACGATGACTGTTTAGTTGCCATTTAACTGTAGATAATTATTTTCAGATTATCTACCATGAAAATGGAAGTGGTTTGGATTGATTTATTCCTATAATACTAGTTGACTAAGAAGTAAATCAATAAATATGCTAACATCTATTTGATTTATTATATGACTATAGATAATATTACAGAGTGAAAAGATTTTATTAAAAAAAAGTATGAATAAATAATCTAATCTGTTTGCCATTTTCCCCTGATAATATTAGCTACTTTTCTTCAACCTAGGTTTAATCTAACAGTATATTTATGGATGTCAGACTTTGCCAATCCCAACATCCCACAATTGAAAGTAAGAATTATAATTATAGGCACTATTGAAAGATTTTCTCATTATGTGTAATTAGGTGCCTGACTCTAGCTAGTTCAATCACAAGATGGTGGTGAATACACTGCTAGAGATACATTTGTACTTGGAGTATATGGTATAGCAATAGATTTCATTGATTGTACTATTTGTCATATTCATTTCATTTAAATATAAGTCATTTAGATCTCACAATTCGACTGTCTTCCTATTGATTAGTAAATTACATTAAATATTAGTTACCCCTATCTGGGAGCACACATCCACTCACAATAACATATATATAATTAAGGCAATGGAAAGTAATTAGTTAGACAAAGCAAAAAAATAAATTCACTACTTTCATGAGATTACATATATATATATAATATCTTTAATAAGTAATAACTAACAAGTTACAAGAATGAAATACAATTTTACTTTAAAGGTAAAATATACATATATGCACTCTGATATATGAAATTACAATTTAACAAGCATGTAATATTTTATGACCATTACTGGAAACTCATGTCACTCAAATATGAAAATATTTGCTTACTATAAAAATGGCAATCTAAATTGTCTTTGATACAGTTCGTTTATTTCCTGCTTTCTGGAAGATCAGTCCACAAGGTAATTTTTCTTTCAGCTTGTAGAAAGTTTTGATCAGATGCAGATTTCTGAAAGTAGACAGATGACAGGATCTGTAGCATAGTTACATGTATTGGCTATGGGGTAAAAGTCAAGCATATTTACACTTTTTTTTTAATGTGTCACAGTGTCAGCCAGGAAGCAAACCCCAGGTCAACTGCTTTCATCCCTATAGTCATCTTATTTACATTTGAATATTTATTCACTCTGTTGTCTAATTATAATAAACAGTCCTTATAAAAATCCAAAAATTTCCTGTATGCGGAAATGTCTCGGCTACTCAGAGGTTTTTATTATCACATTGTCACTTACTTGAAATTTATTTGAAAAATTTGTTTTTTCATTTTTTCCCTGAAGCATTAGTTTAACAAAGGCTCTAGTCCAATATAACTCTATGACTATAGATTTTTCTTTAATCATTTGAAGTACAGTTTTAAAAGGCCTTAGGCTGTAATTGCTTGAATGTAAATGGACTGGTGTGTAGATGTTGGATTCATTCATTGACCAATTATATATTTAATCCCTGCTTCATCTGCATCAACTAACCTCAATAAATAGGAGTAAATGTGTTTCAAATAAAAATATATGAATGACTCATTCACAAGGATGTGCCCAATCTTTTTTTCTATCCATTTATTCCATTCACCTGATACAATTGGGATCCTGGTATGTACTGATAACCTGATTTTTTTATTATTGAAAAATGCTAGGCTTCAAGTACCTTGGTAGTTTGAAGGGTCATAGCTTGAACCACCAGATAGAATTAAAATATTTTCCAAAAAGTTGTTAATGAAATTATAAACCTCCATTTATATTGTGACAGCATCATGATACAAATAATTAAATAAATAAACAAATAAATAAAAAAATAAAACAAAATAAATTTAGACCTTATGTTTTCAATTGAAAGAAAATGCTACTGTGGTATTGTTTATAATGTAGTAATATAGTAAGCACCTTATTAAAGATCTATGACTAAGTACAAGCTCAGTTCTTCTATATATCTCATTTCCCCCCTCTCACTTTTCTCCATATATATTATTAAAATGTTCAGTGATAATCACATATCCTTTAAAGTTAGTCGTAAAGAACAACTTATGCCACTATTTTTTTTACTTTGGCTGGCTGGAAAATTCTTACATGGCAAAACTATATAGTTCAGACTTCTGATTAGTACACCTGGCTGGAGGGATTCTAGCCTGCCATATTGAGAGCTTCCATTATATAAAATCTCATCATGTTTGCTACATATTATAAATGCTTCAGTAATTAGCTATATATTTATTATCACTAAAAAGTGCTTTTACACTTCCCTAGTATTGATAAAAATATTGGTGGGGACAGGTTGCACTTGTGAAAGAGAGTAGTATCATCTAAATCTTGATATAGATTAATTATTCTTAGTATGGGGACATCTCTCTCTCCATGCTCTTTTCTGCTTCTTAACTTTGGTCACATAAAACTTTTTGTTTTATTCTTCTACTTTTGTGATCCCATGTAATAAATACATACAATTACATTATCTCTTGGTCTTAGTTCCTGTGTTTGTTTTGTGACTATATTAATAAAATATTTAAAATTAACAAATGTGTTTATCAAAAACCCTTAATTATATTTAATTAAATATGTGCTATGAATGTATTTGATTAATTTTTAATTAATTCAGTTTTGGGTTTTATCAAATAACTTGTTTCACGAAAGGTTGAACCATTAACAATTACAATAATTATATCATTACTTGTATAAAAAATTTAATTACATTAAAAAACTATTTTATTTTTATGAAATCAAATATTTTAAATCAACAGATATGTTTACCAAAAAACCATTAATTACATTAAATTAGTTATGTAGTTTTTCTTGAATGTATTTGTTTAACTTTTAAGAAATCCAAATTTGGTAGTTATCAGATAATTTATTTCAAAGAAAGTTTCAAACTTGAGCTATTAAAAAAGACCATAATTATATCATTACTTTCACAGAAATTTTAATTACATTAAAAAAACAACAAAAAGAAAAAAAAACAACTGATTTTTGCAAATCAGTCTAAACGTTAATTTATTATTGACATAATTATATTCCTTGTGTCTTTTACTATAAAACGTATAAAATTACTTATTTACATATTCCCGCCTTTAACATGAATACCGAACAGATATACCTATCTTGAATATATAAATATGCATTTATAATAAGTAACTTTTAATAATTCTGTTTCTTTTCTCCTTTCTGTTATGTATTAAAGTCCTTTTTTTCTAAAGATTATTAGATTACCTCTTATATGACAACTTGTAATGCAGAACACCGTCGTACTTGAGCTGAACTAAAAACATTGCAATAGCCTCTTCTAAAACGATGTGGTAATAAAATGATGACACACATTTCATTTCTCATTTTTTTCAATTAACTTTAATTAGAAATATGTAAATTACCATTTTTCAAGATTAATGATTTGTCACATATACTCACACACTGTATGCTATAAGATTTAATGTATACATTTACTTAGGCTTTTATTGAAGATTTCAATATTCTAGCATTATAGATCCATTCTCAATCCAGAATATATTATTTCCACATACAAGTTCAAAAATTTCTTGTATATATACTTCTTATGGGTACTCATTTGGAGGTTTATATTAATACATGATTTCTCACTTGGAATTTGTATGTGGAGAGTTTTTATTTTTTTCTGGTTAAAGATTATGGTCCAGTTTAATTCTATCTTTACAAGTTCGTTTTTAATTACCAGAGTATAGTTTTGAAAATTCTTAGGCTGTGTTTGCCTAAATGGAAATAAACAGACACAAAACAGTGGATTTATTCACCACACCTGCTTCATTCAACCTCAATAATTAGAAATGAAATATGTTTAAAATAAAAGTTCCAGCTCTCACATAATATATTTGCAAGGATTTGAATGGGAATTCCTAATAGAGATCAGGATGTGTGTAATATTTTTTCTTAATGCATTTATTTCATTCATCTGAATGAAATAAGACCCCATAATCATTATGAATATTGAAAATAAATAGTAAACTATGACTAGATACTTCAGTCTTTGGAATAGAGGCAAAAGACTGAAAAGGTCAATAGCGATAATTTACCTGGAATTGTAAGAGAATGATTGATTACACCGAATCTAAGTAGTTTTTGTTTACAAGTTTAGTTCATTCATGTATGTTACATTTAAAATTGCTAAAATATTACCATGCATGCCATGACAATAAACTAATCGTTTATTAGGTGTTGATTTTGTGGCCAAAACAAGTAGTAAATGTATTTATTAGGTGAATTTTCCATCTCTGATATAATCAGTATTTTTCACTCCTACATTCCATTTTGTATTCAATACTTTAAAATTGAACTTTTACATATTATATCAATGTTTCTGTTTAAGCAATGCACTTATTCAATACCTGGTGGATAGATAAATGTGACCCTATAAATATTCCATCATTCTGTTTTGTTTATCCAGTTGTTGATTCCTCAATTGTCAGTGCTAAACTTGCAATAAATGCATCTTCAGCATTAAGGTGTTGTGGAATTGTTCAAACTAGATTGTAACTAAAAATATTTAGTAGTTTAATTATACTTTTAACTTTTCATGTGCAATTGTAATTCAGATTAAATGATTGGAAGTGTGATTTATACTTCCAAACTTTTAATCTGAATAAGATTACGTACCCATAATATTTTTAGATACTTTACAGAACTTTATTGTGTAATTAAATTTTCATAAAAAACAGATTCTAATGAACCAGATGGCTTCTAGTTCGATGTGATTCAGAAATTCAAAGCTTTTGTGAGATCACAATCATCTGCAATCTGAGTAAAAATTACAGAAATTTCAAAAAAATTCATACTATAGTTGGGTTTTTTTCTTCATGATAGTATAATTAATTTCTGAACCTTTTAAAAATGTCTTATAAAATAGAGAACTCCCAGTTTTTCAAAAGTAAAAAATTCCAGGATTATTTGCTCCAGAAAGTCTAATATTCTCAAAAGTCTTGTCCAATTGTACTGGAGTACATTTTCATGGTCTCTTCTTTTTCAATAACCATATTGTCTGCAATTTTTTTTTATAGAATTCATCATAAAAATTTCATAGTCCTAGAAATATTTTTTTTGGGGGTAAGAAACTGTTTAATCACTTTAATCTTAGTATAATAAAAAATTTACTTCTACTTTTAATAATATGGCTCATAAATGCTACTTCAACTGTATCTAGAATACTCATTTTTAAAAATTAAACTTGGATTTTTTTTTGCATTCTTAAAAATAGTTAAAGATTCTCTTTGTGTTTATTCAGGTCTACTGATGTTGTTTACTTTCCAGGGATAGAACACGGCATTCAGTTGAACTAACATGAGAATCCCTGATAATAATTGGAGTTTAAGCTAAAAGTGAAATAAATCTTTTTTTTCTAAACCTTGTTAGGAGTTTTAGGGTCAGATACCTTTATTTTATTTTGTAGGCTTTGTGACTGAGAATAACCTTACAAATACATTCCTTTTTTACTACCATGATGAGGTGACAATATGGGGAGGAACATTTAGATTTAATATCACAGTCCATCATTTTCTGGCTCCTCCTCTTTTTTATATTGATCAAGCACTGCATAGGATTTACTCTGACATGATTTTTTTATATTATCTGGATTCAATGCTCAAATCCTTTAATGACCCTAATAATATCTCATAATACAGTATCAATTTTTTTTATAAGAGACTACAATTTCATCTCTTACCAATTTAGATTTGCCAATTTTAATATTTATCATCATGTGAGGAGAAATTTCATTCAAGCAGAAAACTTTTATGGAATCATATAAATCTGGAAACAAAAATTATTACATCTGATTAATAATATGCAAAAAACAGCTTATTACTATTTTGTGGATATAAAAACATTGATGGAGCTTTTGTTTATTTTATTTTTGAACCCATGTCTGCCTTGTGGCCAACTCAAATTTGTGATTGTTTGCCAATTTACTTAAAGTTATTTTAATGGTAATGTCTGAATTTGGGAGTTTCATAATAAGAAGGTCTCCATAACATCTTTTAAAAGTTACTTTAAGTTTTGGGCAGCTTTGTTTAACATAATGAAATATCCAATCTTCTCAGGTACATTAAATTAATTATATAATTTTCAATTGCTTGAAAACTGTTCTTTTAATTTTTTCTTGAGCCACAACATGGGGAATAACTGATTTATGTTCCTTTCCGTTTACCATTTTACCTTTTGCAGGATTTTTAAGTGAAATATTACTATAACTGGATATGAGATGAACCTTCCATTTGGAGCTACCACAATTTTATAGCTCCACTCTCCATATTTATCACTATTTTATTTGGTCCTGGGATACTCCAAGGTTTACATCTTATTCTTCTTTTTGTCTTTAGAAATTGATTTTTTACTTTTGAACATCAGTTGTGCTGTTATAAACTTACTTTCATGTTTTATCAGTGGGTTTATCTTACTGATTTTTGTAAACTCATGTCTGTAGCACTCAGGTATTTAACTACCTGTCTTATGGCTTTTTCTCAGCACTTAAGATTATTTGTTCTATCCAAAATGGTATATAATGGAATATTTGAATATACTATCCTTCAGTCAGTCTCACTTTAACAACTTGAAGAATGTAGAATTTGGACTAGTTTTCTCTATCACAACATTTTTAGATAACCTGATATCAGATCTTTTCTTGCCATGCTGCTGTGCAGAAATTATTTAGCAAAGACACTTTACATTTTGAAAGGGTGTTAGATCAAATTAATAAGGAGTTCCACAATGCTTGAGTATTGAATAGTAAATGATTACAGGTTAAAGCTTATTTAATCTCAGATATTATGTTGAAATTGATATTCAACGGTAATTCAACAGTCTGATCAATTAAATAATATATTTTTCAAAAATTGATTAACACTATTGGGAATTTCATTGCACATTAACATTTTCTCTCCACTTGGTTTCTTAGCCACAAAAGTTCTAATTTGTGTCCAACCAGTCAGCTTATCTTTTAATGGTTTATTCAGCAAGTTCTTTTTTTGAAATCTCTCTGACATATATCCATTTCTTTCAGCTGATGAATGATAACTGTTTTGAACTGTATAATTTTTACTTCCATTTCCTTTCTTCACTGTTAATTTTAACTTAATCTAGTTTATTACTGTTTTTTTTTACTTTATTTTCTTAATTTTCTTTCAACACTCTGCTGTGTGAAATTCTATTTTCTACTGTATATTCTTTTACTCATCATGATCTCTTCATCTGTTCAAATATTGCAACTTTTTGGACAAATTTTCTGTTATAATCTATTTTTTCACCTTTATTTCTTTTTTCAATAAATTTTCCAAAGCTTGTTAATTCTCTTTTATTATTTCTTCCATCTTTTGTTGATTTGTTTTCATGACTCAACAATTTTCTTCTTTAATTTCTTTAATCACTGCTTCAACTCTTTGTTGACACTCTTCTATCTTATCAATAATTTAACATTGAAATTTGACAATGAATTTTCTAGATCTTTGTGTTTTTCATCTTATTGGCTATTTCCCCCAATCCCTTCAAGCAGCTTAGTCTTATCTTTTCATTTTTATTTTATTTTGTTCATTGTTTTTGTTTGTATCATTTTTTTTTTTAGCTTTAGATTTTGTCAACATCAATTTCTTATTTGCTGAAGTGTTCTTAACTTAATGTAAATTATAAATTTATCTTTAATATCATAATAATTAGTACCCCAGCCTTAAATTTCATCATGAAGCTCTATTTAATATTATCTACCAACTGTATACCTACACTTCTCTATTTTGGGGTACTGTCATAATTTTTCTTCTTAATACTACTGCATTTATTTATTGTTATCATTTTTAAATTAATTTTATTTATCCCTCTAATTCCCATTACTATTTAATTTCAAACCATGTCTACTATTTGATTATTTGTATTTGAATACTTCTATTATAGCAATACAAGGTTAATTAAGCCTTGTTTGGGTGTCCTTTATGAAATAAACAAAGTGGTTCTAATGTTGTTGATCATTGATCATTACATCAGATGCTTAGAAAATAATAATTCGCTAATCTGACCCTTTCATTTTAACTGATGAAAAGTAATACTGATTAAAAAAATCAACTAATATCGATGTGATTTTTGTTGTTTATTATATAGTTTTCAGCTATTTCCTTCTATCCTATATTTCAATATTATTATTGCAATACTAATGTTTTACTTGAATCTTGTTTACTATTATCTGAGTAATATGATAAGCTCAAATAGCAGTTGGTGTTATTGTCTCTAGAAACACCAAAGCTACTGAGTCTGTGGCAACTTAGACTTCTTAGGTAATGGAAAATAAGATCAATTAAAATATCAATGCTAAAGTAATAATGTGCAACTACATATAACACAGAATTACCCCCCTCCCCCCAAAAAAAAAACTATTTACAGATTATATTTATAAAAACGTTCATTTTAATACACACATGTAGCAACTAAACATTTTTCTAAATACAATAGGTAATGTTACTTGTTTAAAATAAACACTACTTAAAGAACTATCATATTAACAAATAATTTTTGTAAGAGGTATTACTCAAAAAATAAATACATACAACATGTATATTAAGAAAAGCTTGTTTAATATTTTAATAATATAATATGCTGAGCATGATTTTGACTAACTGGTAATCATATTCATAGCTATAGTTATCCAAGAAAGTTATGAGATTTATAGAAGAATCACAAAAATAGTGATTTACATAAAATTTGATTATAAGAGGTAAATAAAATAATTTAAACTAGCAATTTTTTTGATAGGGAATGCAGGATTCTTTCATGTTGATTGAATGTATGCTGTTGGCAATGTATCATGCCTTTTTAACTTTGCATTTAGCATCATTTTTTTTTGAGCTGACAATACTGGCAGATGTGGGTTCAAAGCTATGATCATGTTAAGATTTGTGTTTGAGGAAAATAGATTTAGTAATATCAGATACAAAGATTCAGCTCTTAAAATATTCTGTGTTAAAGTTAGGAGTAGACTTATTCAAGCTGATGAAAAACCCTGAATATAACTTCCATATATACATACTGGGGGCTATCCACAATATTAACAAATTCTGTGATAAAACATGCAGAGTTGGTTTTCGCATCCCTCTTGCCCTGAATCATCTGACTAACAATATGAAAGCTAAGCTGCCTCTGGAGCAAGTTGCCTAAGCTGTGTATTAAATTATATGCAACAACACAAACTGCAACACAGTTTATTATGGAGAATCTTATGCCAATCTCTTTAAAAGAATCTCCAGCACAGATACTCACACAATTGAGCTAAGACTAATATGGATATTAAATCTATTTTTTTTAATCAGGAGTCTGAAGATGATCATAGCTTTGAATCTACAACAACCAGTATTGTCTGCTCAAAAAGAAATAATGTTAAATGCATAATTAAAGAGGCGTGGCATATTGCCAACAAAGTACATGTAATCAACAAGAAAGAGTACTGCATCATCTTAATAAAAAAGTGGCTATTTTAAATCACTCCATTTACATATTACAACCAAATTTTATATAAATCATCAATTTTGTGATTCTTCTATAAATCTCACAACTTTCTTGGATAACAATAGGTACAAATATGACTATCAGCTAGTCAAAAGCATGCTTAGCGTATATTGTTAAAGTATTAAACAAGTTTTTTTTTTTTAGTGTACATGTTGTTGTTATTTATTTTATTAATTACATTTTTACTAGAAAAGTTTAAAAACATTTAAAAATTGTTAATATATATGTATAACCAGAGCATTACTGAAGTAGGGTCCGCGTTGTCTCTTTCTTTTTTCTTACACATACCATTTAAATAAACTTAGATATAAAATTGATTTGAAAACAATTTACAGTATTTTGTACTTAACAATGCAGAATCAAAAATTGTTTTACTTCCTGAAAATGTTGTTAGCGCTACAATAAGCTGAAGCTAAGAGAAGTTTCAGTTTAATGATCTTAATTTGAAATAGTTTAACAGCAAATTGGGATGCAATTTTATTTGTCAAATCACAGTAGAATTAAACATTTTGTGAGAATCAATTGCTATATAAAATTTACAATAAAAATAACATTTTGCGTTATTATTTTTTTTATTTAAAAAGTTTAATGATTAAAAAAAGTCCAACAAAAGAGAAGATATTTCTATTTTAGGGAATCTCCGAGGAGGCCAATTACTTCAATGGCAATTAAATACAACAAAGGCCAGAATAATAACAGCTTACGAGTTAAGAATGAAATATCCTTTATAAAGATTCTTAACACTGCCATTCAAAATATTCGCCTCAAGCTGTAGTTTTTTTTTTTTTCATATGTCATAGCATCAGCTGGGATACGAATCCATAACCGTCTGCAACCAACTACTTGCTTGCAAGGTGACTGCGATGATCTCTCTGCTAATAACGTTAGAAATAAAAAAACAAGAAAGCAGTTCATAAAGATAAGAAATATTTGACATAAATATTGTACTCTGACTGATTTTGTTTATTATAGACCTAAAAAAATTAGCACAGAGATATAAAGATTGAACTTTATCTGCCCATTTCTCTTTTATTATAAACTTAATTAAAAAAAGCGGAAGAAATGAATAAAAGGATCATACAATATATTCAAGACTTGTTAATTCAGAGTTGTAAAATTGATATCACAGAAAACCAAAACAAGTACCAATCTACAAATATATTTACAACTCCATTATTTACTTAATCTTTTTTAACAAAGACAAGTCTTACTTCTATTTGTCCTGCTGTGTCATACACTCTATGATTTTTTTTGCTAGAAATATTCAGAATATCAATTATTCTGACTACTAAAATTATTTCCTTCTCCAACATTACTGTTGTTTGCCATTATTTTGTTTGCTGGAAATGCCACATGCTGTGCTAAGTTACTGCTGAGCTTTGCAGATGGCTTATAGTGAAATAAGGTAAATTGTGAACAACAAATAAACACTGCCTAAATAAAATATCTCTTGCTGCCTTATAGGATAGAATGTTGGTTCATTAAAAACTAGGCTCTGTTTCCAATACAGTTTTTTTTGTCTCTATCTTCTTCCTTGTTAAGTCACTTAAGTTAGTTTAGAGCTTAGTTGTCATGAGCTTTTATGCCATCATTCATCTTCCTACAATAACTGTAACAAAAGGAATGGATATTTATGCAATTATATTTTTCCTATTTACTATGTACACAACCCTTCTTACTTCCAGTTTTATTTTTTATGACATTTTAAATCAAGCTCTTAAGAATTAACAAAACAATAATAGAGAAAAGCTTAGTAAAAGGTCGGTTCATAATTATGATATTTGCTGAAGACAGTAAAATCACTAATGAGTCTGTTTAAAGCTGGATATCAGACAAGTGTTTAAACTGGAAAAATTATATTTTAAGTACCTATTTAAGACTCTCACTGCTTAGCTCAGGAGATGAAGAGTTCTAAAAGTGTGATGTAAAAATGGCTATTTTATACAGTCAACTAAATTGCTTTGCTTAGTGGATTACTCATTACAATGATAAAAATAAAACTAATGTTAGTAGCAAAGCAGGTTATAATACTAAAGATAAGTATTATACATTTAATTGTATCCTAAATATAGTTACATTCAGTATGTAAACTTTACTTGATACAAACTCTTCAAGACCAGAATAGAGAACTGCACTGTGTCTAAAAGATTGCTAAAAGTTAAGATTAATGTAGGCTCTCTTAATGAAACTCATTTTTCAGATGAAAAAATTTAATAGAGCAAGTGGATGGATACAAATTTTTTTGTAAAGCAGGTCACTAAACAAAAGGAAAATGTATAGCATTGTATTTGCTGTAATGCCTAACTAAGTATTTTTTATTCTTGGAATTCTTCATTATATCAATGAAAGATTAGTATTTATTTTATCAGTGGCTATGCTCTAACTTTAGATTCAGAGAATTCAGAGCAGAAAGGCTTTTATTCTTTGTATTAAAAGATTACACTTTTTTATTTGGACACTTTAATGCATATGTTAGTGTAAATAGTAGATTTTGTACAAAAGTTGTTGGAAATGATGTGCAAATCCAAATAGTTTACTATTATTAAATTTTTATAAAACACATGAATTGGCTACCATAAGTATTTTGTTTACGCAAAATAGCATTTATAAAGAAACATGGAAACATCCATATCTAAAACAATGGCATGTAATAGATTACTTTATGGTTAGAAGTCAGAATACAAGAGTTTAGAAATGCAGATTGTTGGACAAGTCAGGGATTTTTATGTTTCAAAATTAAAATGATAAATGGATTAAAGAGTAAACCTTATTCCAATTATATTCACAAAAAAAGATAGTTATCCTTCAGAAGTATCTACTAAGCATGTTAAATTTAAACAGTGATTAATACTAAAATTGCTCATGTAGACCTTGATGATTGATATATTACTGAAGCATGAAATTATGTTAAGGAGTCTGTAATGGATACAAATAAATATATTCATGGGTTCACTAAAAAGAAGAATCATGTCTAGTTTACTGATAAAGATTTTATTATTAGTAATTTGATTAAAAGAAAACATTTGGTAGTTTCTGCTTGATAGAATAATAAATTAAATGTGTAATTTCATAATAAATATAGAAAGATCTGAAGGCATAAATTCAACAGCTTTCAAGAAGGTTTAAAAATAATTGGTGCATTAAAACTGCAAAGAAGATACAGAACATCTTATTGTGGTCACTCTAGATTTTTTTTAATTCATGGAAAACAACATGTGAATTGGAGAGAAATAATATCACAATTCTATTAAATTTTGGCAATAATCCTCTCTTGCATGATAATGATATTTAAATAGGTGGAAAGAATATTTTGATTAACTTTTGAATAATGATACAGGACTTGAGATGATAACCTTTAATGATATATCCAGTTTATCTACTCAATTATATTTGGGTAAAGTTATCAAGCTTAGTGAAATAAAAACAATTTTTTGTAATCTTAAAAATAGAATGGCTTAGGTCTTGAAGATATTCATGTTATTAATTTAAAATATGATGGCGATTTGTTAGCGTTACAAATATTGACATTTTTTAGGAATATATGGAACATGAAGTCACATCATCTGATCTTAAAAATTATTTTATTGATCCAATTTTCTAAGATATAGTGAATAGATAAGATTGCAATAATTATTATGAAATATGATTATTATTCACTATAGCAAAAGTACTTTCAAGGAGTTTGTTGAAATGATTGTTTTCAGTCATAAGTGAATGGTTACTCATTGTGGTTTTAGAGAATCAAAAAGTAATAGACATGATTTTTGTTACTAGGTAAATACAAGAAAAGTATTCAGTAAAAAGATAGGACTTATATATTGCTTCTACTTATTTGGTCAAGACATTTGACTCAGTTAATGAAAAAGATTTATGACACTGTTTAAAATTATTTGCTTGTCCACCACAATTTATTTAAATTATACAGCTTCTATATGACAAAATGAGAGGAAGAACTATTACTACAGAAGAAAAATTGTAGACATTGGAAATGAAAACTGGTGTTAAACAAAGTTATATACTTGCTTCAACATTGTTTTCAATTTTTATGATAGTTGTTTTTGGGAGTATCTATAGATGGCTTAATAAAACAAGAAACAAGATGTGATACAGGTTTGATGGTAGCATTTTTAATTTGAATTGATTAAAAGCTAAAACAAGAACTTTATCTTCTTTGATTCTGGTTTTACAATATGCGGATATATTTAATATTTGAATTCAACATTTAATCACTTTAATTTAATAGTTAATATTAAAAAAATTCAAATTTTTTGTCAGCAAGTGACATAAGAAAAATCCTCAGCAACTATTAACTTGGATGATATCAAATAGAGAATGTAAACAATTTTAAATACTTTGGTAGTTTTATATATAGAAAAATGGACTTAGACAATGAGATCCAACACAGACTCCAAAGTGCAGTTACTGCTTAAATAACTTAGGAGGCATATTATTTAATCACACAGAAATAACTACTGCAATTATGTTAGCTGTATATAAACTTATTATTGTATTAAATTTATTGTATGGAAATTTGGATACTTATTGCTGCAATATAAAGCATTAGATAAATTTCATTTAAGAATGGTCTACAAAATTTTAAAAATACAATGGCAAAATCATACAGCTAACCAATATGTTGTTCAGCTTGCTGGATGTAATACTATAAAGTCCAGAATTGTAAGATTATTCCTTCATTAGATTGGATATATAAAACTAATTAATAATGTAAGATTGACTAAAAGAGTGTTTTATGGTAAGCTTGAACATGCTTTTAGTGGAAAAGATAAATCCTATTTATGTTATAAGGAATATTTCAAAAACATTCTAAACAATTGCATATTGATTGTTTTCTTTGGAAAAATTGGAAAGTTATAATTGGACATGATATTAAAGTATTTAAAAAAAAATTCTGCTGAAGAAACTAAAAAATATCACCACAAAATATCAAATAAACAAAAAAAAAATGGACAAGCATGTGGATCTATTTGGAGTTCACATATTAGTTTGCATAGTCAGTGCAAAATTCATTTCTAGAGCAATTTTTTTTTTTTGAAGTTGAAATGGTCATACTCATTTACAAATGACTGATATACAAATCTCTCTCTCTCTCTCTCTCTCTGTCTCTCTCTCTCTCTCTATATATATATATATATATAATATAAATAAGCTCTTATATTTCTGATTTGCATTTGTATCATCTGATTTAGACTCTTCAGTATTACACATAACATTCATATTTCTATATACAATAACATCCATTGTTTTTTTTTGCAATAAAAAAAATAAAGCACAATATTTACTTCATAGGGTTTTTACTTTATATAAAACATACACAAAATAGACAGAAAACTCACAAAAACTTAGATTAAATAGTATAAAAAGCTTTTTATCATTAGATAAAATGATAGATTTAATTGGATTGATATCCACTATTTCCAAAATTTAGTTTATTAAGAGTTATTGAGACAATTAGATGACTGACATAAACAGATCAATAGGATAAATAATAGCATTAATCTTGAGGTTAGGTTTTAGATTGTAAGAAGAAAATAAGTTTGGAAAAATTAGGCTTAACATGTTATTGAAAATTGGAAGATAAAAAAATCATTTATAGTACTTGACTAACAAATCAATATTATTAATTAAGACAAATTTAGAAATCCTATAATTTTTACATAACACTGACAAGATAAACATTAAACAAAGGATAAAGAATTCCAAGTAAAATTATTGTGCTGAAACTGGAATAAAGACCTGGAATCAATCTGAGGACCTTACATCCATAGTCTGATACTCTGCCACTGTAATAAAACTTAAAGGTAATTTATTTAACTTATTATATTGATTTTTACCTTCGTATGTATTAGTAATACAAACTAGCTTATGTTTGTTCATCTGCATAATGAAATGCTTTTTTTTTTATAATCTAAAACTAAATGCACTTATGGTAAACTTCACCGAAAGTATACTCAGGTTTAGTTATAAAAAAGAAAGAACCACTTTGTTACGCAGATGAACAAACATATGTAAATTAGATTTAATTTATTATAGTAACTGTTATAATGAAGACTTAAAAAACTGATTATGAATTTTTTTTTTTAAAAAAAGATCATATGAGGAAAGGCCTCTATATATGATTAAATAAATTTTTTATTATAAATTTCTGGTTAATGAATGGATTTATACATACTGCCAACTGAAATAACAAAGAAGAGAACTCTGAAAAAAAAAAGAAGTGTAGAAAATAATATACATATTTTAAATGATTAGATGCATGAGTTATTTGGATACTAATGACTATCCAAAGGAGAGAGTTAATTCAAAAAAGTTACAAAGTATGAAAAACATTACTAAGAATTTGGACTACAGAAACCTGCTTTGAAATTATTCCACACAATCTACTAATTATCACAAACTTTATGGAAATGTTTTTTTTTTCAGTTATGAGTTATAAACAGCTGCGATAGAAATAAATGATTTTGCATCTTGAGGATGATTTGAGTGACAATTTTTTTAGTCAATTTTTTCCAAAAGGTATTGGTTTGAGATTACCAACAGAGTAGTATAAATCAATATGTCCAGAGACTTGAGATGTTTTATTTTATAAAATATTTCATGAAAAAAATTTTTTTTAGTTATGACAAAATAAATTACAAGAATCAAATGTAAATAGCTACTCATATGCAATAAACGTTTTCTAGTGATGTACTGGTAATTAGAACAGCAACACAAAATAAAGAAATTCCAATATAAAGCAGAATTACAATGTAGGAAAGGCTAATTATTGGGTTAATGAGATTAGACAGATTGGAGATAATCAATTATAGACTTGCAATAAAATATATCTTCTGTAGTCAAAGAAATATACATTAATGCATTATAAGAATTAAGATACAATCTGATTAAAGATTATATTTCACATCAAAAATGAGTTTTATATCAAATAGCCAAGATATTATAAGATTATTAGAATGAAGACTACTGAATCACTATTTTTTGATATTGTTTTTTAAAAATAATTTTAGAAACTAACAGGAATAGATTTTGAAATGCTGAAATAATAATATTCAGAAACAATAAAATTGGAGATATCAAGAATAAGTAAAAAAATCAAACTAAATGATAAATCATATCTTAAAACAGCCTTTAAGTTTAAATTTAAAGAAATATAGACGTGATTAAAGAAGATTAAAAATCAATATTGATAGGAGAATTATTTAGAGCTAAAAAAAAAAATCTATAGAAATAAATCAAAATTGTATTTAGGTCAATAAAATGGTTATATTATCACTATGTGGATATTAAAAAAAGCTATATTAGCAAGTGAAGTTATCACATAAAATTACCATGGGAAGTATAGGTAATAGCTTCTGTTAAACAAAGTACAACACAGAACAAAACAATCATAGCTTCTTGGTTAAGTAATGACAACAATGACATGTCAATAAATTGAAAGAAGAAACTATAAAAATAATCAATAGATGCATAATGAAAGGGTTCCTAGTAGATTTAGTAACTTTTATATGATAGAAGATATAATAAAGTAAAACAGATAAAAAATAAACCTCAATTTTATTTTACTGACAACAAAAATGCTATCGAAATAGTTTAAATAAGCACATTATTATTAGAGAAATACATATTTTACTTATTAATTTCAGTTAGTTGAATGACTTTTTATATTGTCTTTCTGATTGCCCTGACAAAAATACTAGGTTATTCTGCAGTAGACTTAATTCTATATGGCTCCTTGAACTATTTTGGTAAATTCTAGAATATGTAAATAATGGAAAATGATCATTGTCACAAGAAGAATACGATGATATAATTAAGCAATCATATTTAATCATCTTCAGTGATAATTTCTCATTACTTAACATTTACTTATATTAATAACTTCTTCACAACACTAAATTCCTTGATAAAGTAATATATAAAACAACTTAAAAAATCTGAAGATTTAATTAGTTGGCATAAAATAAAAACTAATGGTGATTTCAAGATTATTAAGCGTATATTTTAGGAAGAATAAAAACACATTTACAACAGGTTAGTTGAATAGCAGATAGTATGATTTTGAATATCAGAATTCTGGAACATTTAGCTCTTGAGTCTTTTATTTTACAATTGCATTAAATTGCACAGAGCATAAAATTGAATTAAGGCATTGTTATGACAATTTTAATTTTGTGTATCCCCCTCCCTTTAAATTTTTTTTGAATAGCTAATTGGAATAAGGAACTTATTGATACTATGTGACATAGATATATTATTTAAATATAAACTCGATTTTGCACAAGGTTTGTCTGTATGAAAATCTTAGACCAGAGTAAAACATATGAAAATCCACCTTTTATTTATAGGAATTGACTTGACAATAGATTGAAGATTTTTGAAGTAGATAAGTTTGGGCTGCTATTATGTGATATATATATACATATACATACATATATATATATATGTGTGTGTGTTTATTAGTTACAATTTAAATATAGAATTATTTAATATATATATATATACTTCAACAATAAACACCAATAAAAGAACTATTATAAGTTAATGGAGAAAACTTATTCTGTCTTTGGAAGATTGTCATTTAGTAGTAATTGATAATTACCTGATAACATCAAAGACAAAGTTTCTCTTTGCTAATATGGATAAAATCTTATTTCTGTTCTTTATTAGAATAGAAATCTATGGAAAAGATTTATTTCAACACACACACACACATATATATATATATATATGTCCACCAAAGTCAAATATACAAAATTGAATCTTAACTTGATAAAGATATTTAATCATAATAAAACATGACTTATGCAGAATATTATCAAATAATACCTTTCAGGGTATATTGGTGAAGATCAATTTAAACACACTAATGTTTAGAATTATTCCACAATAATAATTATTCAAAGTATTGGTTACATTTCAAACACAATCTAACTTTAAATAGTTGGGCAAAAAGTATAATGGTGCTAAAATAACTTTATTTAACCCTGGTAAAAGTTGTTCTACTTCAATATACTTTCAGAAATAAAGGACTTTTCAAAAAAGTAATCTTTTGGTTTTGTTACTAATTCTTCCAAATTATAGATTTTAGGTTCTAGCTAGTGAAAAGAAATAGACATTGAGAATGATGATTATACACACTAAACTATTCTTAAGTAATTAAATCATGAAAACACTCACACACACACACACATATATATATATATTGAAACAGTTTGTTTAAAATGATAGGTTATAAAAGGAATAATAATAATATAATTAAAAAAAATGAAAGAAAACAAAATGTTATATTATCTAGTTGGTTTTCTTATAGATAGTTAATTCATATTATTTGTTATGAAGTAAAGAATGGTTATTAAAATAATAATTATACTTTTTATGTTGACCATGGATAATTAACCTAGTCATAAAGAGAGTGGGAGTATATGTATGCTTGTGGAAAAAATGTAAATAAATCCATATACTTATTTGTTTTATTACATAAAAATAAATTAATAGTATTAGTGATTAATCTTGATAGTAAATAAGTAAATAAAATGTCATTCTCATTAATTATTATTATTTTAAAAAATAAAATATTAATATGCAAAAACATTATTTAATAGACTTGTAGGTGAGAAAGTGGGAAGAAGAGAGACAATCTAAACTCTTGAATTAAATGAAAGCAGAAAAGTTTGACTCCAGAAATGCCTATCTCTCTCTCATCTGATAGTTTATTTAATAATGATTCTGCTATACTTCAATTATTAATCAATGCTATTAGAAGCTAATAGCATAAATTAGTTTTTGGAGTGAAGAGAGCCAAGATGGGATTCTTTATTAAATCTCACAGGAAAGATATAAATTAAATATAGGAGAAAGTTTAACACAATTTTATACTAGCCATTTTTAAGTTTTCTTTATTTGAAAGGCAAATTATTTTTATCATATGGTATAATTTACCTAGATGGATACAAAAAAAAATTAATAGCAACAGATTGCCCTATATTTGAAGAATTTGCTCATCTTTTTAATATTCTAGATATGGACAATATACAATAAGATTTTAAAGATAAAAATTAATGGTAAAATCAACCTAAATTGATATTAATAATATAAATACATTATATGTATATGAGACTTTGGGAATACCAAAGAGATACTACAAGATCAATTAATTATAGTAATAATTCCAAACAAAAATGTAATAAATAGAGTGAAAGAGGGGAAATATTCTTATCATCAAAATGTATTAAAGAATAAATGTATAAATCAAAGACAGTAACAGACAATTTTAAAATGTGCTGTTTCAGGTCTAATTAGAACTTTGGAAAACTGAACCAGACCTTATTGTGGTTTTTCTTTCCATGAGAATCCCATAAAAGATAAAAGAAACATTGAACTAGGTATGAAAAAAATATTAATTGGGAAGTGTCTCCCAGCTGTAGTAAAACCTATTTATTAATACAAATAATAGTAATCAAAACAACACCAAATCCAAAATTCAAACAGACCAGCATAAAAATAATATTAAAACACTACCAAAGGTTTCACTGCTACAAGCAGACATCTCAAGTGTAAAGAACTACAAAAACTACACAATATGTATAATATTAAACATTACCCACAAATCCATTCACTTCCCATCCACTCTTAATATTAAAAGAACTCTTAAATAAGTTAATTGCTTCAGAATAATAAATTTTCAATAATAAAGATTCAAAAGAAGAATTAAAGAATTTTTATTATTGAAAATTTATTATTCTGAAGCAATTAACTTATTTAAGAGTTCTTTTAATATTAAGGGTGGATGGAAGTGAATGGGTTTGTGGGTAATGTTTAATATTATACATATTGTGTAGTTTTTGTAGTTCTTTACACTTGAGAAGCCTGCTTGTAGCAGTGAAATCTTTGGTAGTGTTTTAATATTATTTTTATGCTGGTCTGGTTGAATTTTGGATTTGGGGTAGTTTTGATTATATATTGACTAGTTTAGCTTTATGCTTGTAATGTTTAAATAATAGTAAAGAGATTTAACACTAAAGCCTTAGTAGATACTGAAAATCATCTCTTATTGTTGATGAATTGCTTCAAGAGTCATGAGTATTGATTTAGAAATTTCAACTTTACCATTGAAGCAAATCCATGTCAGTTGAGTATTGGATATCTAGTTTTAGTTAAGGTATTTCATGTCAGTAAATTTCAGCTGTAGAAGTATAAAAAAGTTTTCCCATTATATGAAAGACCTTACAAAAATCCTTTTCTAGTAGAAAGCATTATAGGCATTAAAGGCACTTATAATGCTTGTAGTTTAAAATTGTTTAATGAAGAACTATTATGAAGTTCTTATTGTCCTGAGAAAATCATCATCATCACCATAATAATAATAATAATAATAATAATAATAATAATAATAATAATCATCATCAATACTTTCTCTTCCTCTTTCCTTCTTTATTTTTGCTTTTTTTATATAACATATAATAACAACATTCCACTCTTCTTACACCTTAAAGCAAAATATATTGGTACCTGGGTATCTTTCCTGCAACCAAGGAAAGATAGGAGGACTTTTCACATTCATATCAATACACTGTTAACTTTTTAATGTTGTTATTTTGGCAACATCAAACTATTATAAAAACATTAGAAAGTTAGCAATGCTTTGATATGAATGTGAAAAGTCATCCTATTTTTCCTTGGTTGCAGAAATAACACTCAATACAGTTTTACAAAGACAAAAAAAAACTAAAAAATATTACATGAGATAAACACGTATTTATGAATTCTACACGGATGCAAGTTAACGTTTGACACTTACTTAATTTGATCAATTTCAACAAAAAAAATATGTGGTCCATGTTTCAGGAGAAAAAAAAAGCCAACATAAATACTGTATTTATTTTTATAAAAGTAAATATATTCTATGAAATATATATTTACGCAGACGATTCTTGCATACAAAATGGTGATGGTCATTAGCAACCCCCCCCAACATCCTTCCTCCTCCGAAAAAGTTGTCGAACACGTGATTGACCAGTACATGTTCTAAATGGAATACTGCCAGGCAATCTAATTTTTCGAATAAACAAATAAGTCATTCTATTTTTTCTTGGTTGCAGAAATAATACTCAATAGAGTTTTACAAAAACAAAAAAATATTATGAGAGATATACACGTACTTTTACAAATTGTACACGGACACAAACTAACTTTTGATGCTTACTTAATTCAATCAATTAAAAAAAAAAATACGTAGTCCGTAAAAAAAACACCAACAGAAATATATTTTTATAAAAGTAAAAAAGAAAAAATATTCTATGAAATATATGCAGACGATTTTTACATACAAAATGGTGATTGTCAGTAATACCCCCCTCCCACCATCCTTTCTATTTCTCCAAAAGATTTGTGGAACAAGTGACTGCCCAGTACATGCTCTAAATGGAATTCTGCCAGGCAATCTAATTTTTGGAATAAACAAATAACAAAGTCAACATCTTCATTCAATTACAATTAAATAATAAACTTTTAATTCAAAGATTCAAAAATGCAGAAGTCAGACAATAACCAAGTTGAAATTGGAAAAAAAAACACAGAAGTAAATAATGCAGTTGAAATTATAAATGTTAAACCAAATTCTTAATAATAACAAATGGTAAGTTTAAAATGTACAAACAAACTTTTGAATCAGAAAAAAAATACCAAAATGTCCAAAAAAGCACCTATATGATAGTTTCGGTTGACACGTTTCAAAGCATGTTTTGTGCCCGTTCAAAAACATGTTTTTTAATGAGGAAAAAAAACTAAAATCACAAGGGTTTATTTAATGTTCGCAACAATATCGCGTATGTAAAAAGTCGTCCTATCTTTCCTAGGTTGCAGGAATAATACCCAAGTACCAATATATTTATTAATTTTACAGTTTCGGCTGTTCCTAGCAGTTTTCATCAGATCTTATTATCTACTTTTACTCTTTTAATAATAAGATCTGATAAAGACTACTAGGAACAGTTGAAACGGTAAAATTAATAAGTATATTTTGCTTTAAAGTATAAGAAGAGTGGAATGTTATTATATGTAATAATAATAATAATGATGATGATGATGCATTTGTGATTAAAAATAAAAAATTATTATGAAATTGACTGATGATTATGTAATTTAACAATTTATATTGGTATTGTACCAATTTAACAATGTTAAAGATATTATCATTATTGTTAATCTAAATAGAATATATAAATATTATATAAGAATCATTTTGTTGACTGATACATGCTATTAAATTGATTCCTTATATAAGATTAATGTTACATGGTTATAATTTTATTTAAAAATGTTTGTTGAGATATAGAAATGTTTGTTGGTGTTACCATTTTTATAAATATAAAATGTGCGGTAAAGGCAAACCAAGAAAGAACAATACAGGAAAAAAAAAAAAAAGCAAAAGAAACAATTTAGCGTTAGTGTTGAAAAAATAATTTTAATAGACGTTTGTTTTCTTTATTTTTTTTTTTTTTTAAAAAAAAGAGAATTGAAGCAGTTAATTTAAGATAATGGATTATAAAAGGGAATGATAATAAAAAAAAAACCTGAAAGAAAGGAAAGTAAGTGTTATATATTATTTAGTTAGTTTTTTTGTAAATAGTTAATTCATATTTGTTATGAATTAAAAATGGGTATTAAAATAATAGTTATAATTTTTGTCTTGACTATGAAAAGATAACCTGGTCGCAAAGAGAATAAGTAAATGTATGTACATGGAATAAATATAAACAAACAACTTTAAACTATGTTGAAAGCAGGAATTTAACAAGATTTTTTTTGAATTTATCAGAGGGATAGATGAGAAGGTGGGAAAGAGAGGGGAAAAAGAAACTAAGCTCTTGAAATGAACAAGAGCAGAAAAGTTTATTTCTACAATTTATAATAAAATAAGGATCTAAATGGAAAAAGGAGAATGATTTCTTTCTTCCACTGACCATTCATCTCTCTCTCATCTTATATATTATTTAATAGTGATTTTGCTATGGCATCGAAGCATAAAATATTCAGAAACACAAATCAAAATAATCAATATACTTCAATCATCAAATAATGCCATTAGAGGCTATGCTAATAGATTGTAAATTGTTTTTGAAGACAAGAAAACATCATATTTGATAAACAGTCTAAATAATTTTTTTTTATAGTGCCCTTTACGGCAAACTAAATAATTCCAATAATAATATTGTTTTATTATATTTTTTTTTGTTTTGATTCAAAGTATTATTTATGGTAAAGTTAAAGTATTCTAGAAATAACAATTCATATATTTTGTTTAACAGTTATTAACCTTTAAAAAATGTATTCAATTTAAAGAATAATATTTTTTTAAAAAACAATTATTGGTAGGAAAATGTTTTCATTGTTTGCCTATACATATATATTTAAATATCTAAAATATTTCAAGACAAATAATAATTTAAAAAAAAACTATACACATTCATAATTTTATAGTTGAATATTGTTTATAGTCTTTTAAAATTAGCGTAGATAAACGAAAGATAAATATATGCTTATAAATATCAATTATTGAACTACATAAAATGCACTTTACTTTGTGAAACTAAGCAGATACGTTTACTTCATTTTATATACATTTTAAAAAGATTTTGTTTGTCATGGCATGGCAATTTGCAACGGCGAGATGGAGACTCAGGTTTTTAAGTTTATTAAGCAAATGCATTTTTGCATATGATGTAAAAGTTTTAAAAATTAATATTCTACTTATATGATGATAGTGATATGTATTAGGCATAATAATGTATCTGGAGAATAGATAATAGTATTTATTTTATGTTAAGTAGAAAAGATGTAAAGAGAATATTATATATATTAGCAAATTAAATTGAGAGACTGCAAACCTCTCACGCTCATCACTAGTTAACAGCCAATCAGATTGCAAATACAAGACAGAGAATTTAATAAGAATAGGGCGGTCCACTCTATTCTTTACTTGGCTTTCTATATATCCAAGGATAGTGATGAGTGTGAGAGGTTTGCAGTCTCTCAATTTAATTTCAGTACTGTTTGCACTTTATAAAAAATAAATATATTAGCAAAGTAAGAAGTAAATGTGTTCTTAATAATATAAAGATGTTTTTCACTCTAAAGGAATAAAATTAAATGGCATGACAGAGCAAATAGTTTATGGAATATTTAACAGATATATTCATTTCTGCAATTTATAAAAGATTTTAGGATTTATTAACATTATTTAGATATAATTACAAAAAGTTTTTGCTTAGATTCATAGCCAAAACATTTAACAAATCACCATAAATTTTAGTTGTTAAGTAAATGCACAGAATGATAGTAATTGGTATACATGTTCAAAATAATGTGTTATTGTTTTGAAAATATTTAAAGTTTATTTTACATGGGAGTATGCAGTCCTAGTGTAGGATGATGGGTTTATAACATTAGTTCATACTTTCTTTATTATCATCAGCACATTAAATATTTATTTTATGCTTTGTAATACTAGTATTCTGTCTGTATGTAAACAAGTTAGGGAGAAGTAGCATGAATATGCAAAGGGTAAACATTCTGACTTGCATGTCATTTATAATTTAGAAATGCTTGCAAGTTGGGATAGATTGTAATCAATTTCCATTTAATATACTTTTTTCCACCATTACAATTTGACTTTCCAATATCTCTATATGCTTTCCTTGCCTATTGCTTCATTATATATATATTAGAATGAGAATAATCAGAGAATAGATTTGATTAATAAATTAATAAATTTTATATATATATTGTAGATATATGACTCATTTCTCCCACATATATATATTATTTAATTAAGAAAAAATTTTTTTTTTTATATATTGAAGCAGTCGGATCTGAGTTCGATCCTAGCTTCATGACATCTAGCCATAAACCCACTTCAAATCCTAGTACTAACCTTAAATTTCCGATGCAATGGGGCTTTATAAGTTCAATCCATGCTAATTTCCATAAAAAATAACTTATTTCATAAATGCGTATTAAAGTTAATTAGTTTCAGTTTAAAATTAATCAATGCTATTAATAAATTCATGATAGAATTATTCATGAATTTATATATTTGTGCGTATATATTTGTAAATATTTAAATATATATAATTGTTTGAAAGTTTCATTGCATCAGGGATGTTTGATTTTATTTTTAAATAATTTGTTAAAGTTTTATTGATTAAAAGCTACATTCTTTCGATAAGCTTTCAGATTTTCCCTTTCCAAAAACAATAGTTAAAGTTTTATTAATTAGAAAAAAAGATAAGGATTTCCTAATTAAAATCATTTCTGATTTTAAGAATTCATTTTCTAATTAGAAAATGAATTCAAGTTAATGAGTTTGAAAGCCTTATCGAAGGAATGTATCTAAAAACAACTATAATGAAAGAAGTGCTAGCCTGAAGGCATCAGAGGACAGTATATATAGCTCTGAAAGTTTGGAGAGAAAAAAAACCATCTTGGTTGTAGAGAAGTGCAATAAACTCGGTGTGTTTTAAATAGTGTTTCGATTATGGTGAAGGGATAGAACATCAGGAATCTGGCTATGGTTCCTGAAGCCCTTTGAGAATCTTCAATGAAGCTGCTAAATTCTTTCTGGACAAATCAGGCTGCCAAAATCAAATAAAATGCTGTTCATGTAATCAATCAAATGGTGCCTACGTTTTACCAATTCGGACATGTAACCTAAGGAGCCCAGGCCCGGAAGAAATGGGTAATATATTTCTATAATGAACCTTAAATTTTTTGGCCAGTTCCGAACTTTACTTTACATTTCCCTTTAAGAGCTCTTTTCATTCTATAAATGTAATAATCTCTGTGTAAACTTACTTTTATTTATGCTATTATATCGTAATTCTCTCAACTTCTAGTCTTTAAATTTAACTTTCCTTTCTCACGATGGTGGTTCATTTATTTTATTATGTATATTTATTGAGTAAATTTATTAATGTTGTTATTTTTAATTATATGCCAATAATCCTTTGACTCGATGATCTCCTTCGTTTCCTTTGCCTTATATAAGTAATATAAGATTAATTCTGTTAGTTAATTCTCACCCATTAGAACTAGATTTATACAGTTCGATCAATCATCGAGTCGAAAGAAATTATTAAATGATTGCTATTATTATCACTGGCTAATAATAAATTATTAGCTCCATTTCTAATCTATGCCACTGCTATTTTCTCGTTTCACTAATATTTATTTATTTATTCAAATATAATCTTAAAATGTTTTTTGCAAAGGGCCAATAAAGGAATCAAATAAATATATTCTAATTCAACTTTGTTATTTTCTATTAAGATTCAGGAAGGGCATGATGATTGGGGCATAATTAATATAATTTACAAATACTTTAAAATAATATTAGTTAAAAGCTGATTTGACTTTAATTCATTTGATCAAGTCATCACGTAGAGCATTCTATAATTGGGTTTTATTTTCCAAACAGTGACTATCAAGTCATCATCTTTGAATGTTGCTGATGTAGGGCAATCTTCTGCTCCGTTATGCTTGTCGATGATAATATTACTGTTATTTTAAATTATCGAGGAAGAAAGCACTTCCTCTCCTATTCATGTTATATTTGGAACACCAAGTCTCGTAGTTATGACTCGGCCTGGCTTTTCATGTTCCACATCTACCTAAAGGGCATAAGACTTGTCAGATACAAGCTGCCATGGGACTTTGATCATCAACCAGCTATTGTCTTTCAATTTCATTTTATAGCTCATAAGTCATCAGCACCGTTACCTCTCTGTTCCAGTAAAGCCCGCTCTGATGCTCGTAATTCGTGATGAAGTGTTTTCAATTAAAGTCAAACAAATTCTCAGTTATCTCAAATTAAATAAGTTTTCCAATAAAGCTTAAAGTTATGCCCTAAAATATGTATCTTGCTCTTCATGAATGGATTTGCGAATGTGAAAATAAATATCACATTCATTCGTATAAAATTAGAGTAATAATTTCCTTTACTAATGAATACCTTTATCTGCCTTTATTTTCTTGTTGGGGGCATAGACATAGAATTCCAATATTGCGTAATACTCATTGGCATATAATAAGGACCACCACTCTTATTATAATTATAAACTATGTTAAACGCTAGAGGTGATTAATATAATCATTATTTAAAATTCAAACAAAAGAAACAATTATTATTAAATATTTTCTAAACACACTTAATTTCTTAGTTTCTTAATTCTCTTTTATAATTATTTTAATGTTAAGGCTCACTGTCTCTGTTGGCAACCTGAACATATACATATGATTCGATTTAAAATTATTTTAGTCAGTTCATTATCCGATATTAATGTCAGTTCAGGGGTCTCTGATCCTCACCAACCATTGAGCTAGTTTCTTGGCACATAGCACTGTGCCATTGATTTCTACTAATCTGAGCTGGTGAGTTGTGTTTGAATTCAGTTTGGTTCAGCTGAGTTTGGATCCAACTTGCGTTCAGGTGGTGGTGGTTTTTCGACTGGTACAATATATTGATTTATGTGTGTCTTTATTATTATATAGTTTATAAATAGTTAATAAAGAAGCAGTTGTAGAGAGAGAAGGTAATAAGAAACAATATTTAATATAGGGATTTATTATATTTCATTAAATAAGGTGTTGAAATTATTTAAGTATATTCTTATTCCATAAAGCAGATCAGAAAAAAAGTGTAAAATAAAGTGATCAAGATTAGTAGATTAGGATATGAAAATGTACATGTGTGAGTATGAATGTTTAAACATAAAACATTTTTACACAAATCTTTTAATGACTAAGATTGCAAGCTTTGTTGTTTTTGTATTATCTAGATTGTAGATATCTAGAGAAGGAAGTGATGATTGGATGTAATAAAAGTAACAATTAATCCTAAGTTTTTATTAACTGTGACAGACCATTAAAACTTGTGAAGCTTTGATCCTTATCTCAAGATAAGATTTCCAGGTGGTCCTTTTCTGTGATCAAGGATTCGCAATATAAATGAATGAAACAATATTTAAAGGCAGTTTTTTCAATGTTATTAAAAAAAGAAATGTAGTGATCAGTTTTTTTTAATATTATTAAATGTAGTGATTGAGTTCATGAAAACCAAAGGAAATGGACAGTTTGGATATTTTTTCAAAAGAGAGTGAGTGATTGATTTTTTTTTTTCACTCTTTAAAAAATTGAGGAAGGAAAAAAATGACTCTTGTTTTAAAGTCAGTATAGACGAAGATGTACATATATATAAGTAATTCCCAGCAATATTAAGATAAAAAAATGAAACAAAATTGAATTTCTTGGAAGAAGTTATTTACAATTCTATAAAATGATATTAATATATTTTTCTGTGTATCATACAATCAATTTACATTGCTAAAGCCACTTCTTCTGCTTCCTAAAATCTGACATCTAATGGGTTAACTCACTGATCTATCCGTGGACTCATATACTGAAGCAGTCGGATCTGAGTTCGATCCTAGCTTCATGTTATTTACCCTAATACTAACCTTAAATTTCCGATGCAATGGGGCTTTATACGTTCAATCCACGCTAATTTCCATAATGAATAACTTGTTTCAAATACGTAGTAAAATTAATTAGTTTAGTTTAAATTTGATCAATTCTCTAAATAAATTCATGATAAAATATTCATGAATTTATATATATTAAATTGCATGGATTGTGCATATATAGATTTGTAAATATTAAATATATATAATTGTTCGAAGTTTCATTGTGTCAGGAATACTTGTTTTTTTCACCTTTAAATAATTTGTAAAGTTTCGGTGATTAAAAGCTACATTCCTTCGATAAGCTTTAAAATTCTTAAAAACAATAGTAAAGCTTTATGAATTGGAAAAAGATAAGGATTCATTTTTCTAATTAAATCATTTTCAGATTTTAAGAATTCATTTTCAATTAGAGAAGGAATTCAAGCTAATTAGTTTGAAAGCCTTATCGAGGGAATGTATTTGAAAACAACTAATTATAAAACACATTGATAATAAAATGAGCGCTAGCCGGAGGCATCAGTGAACAGTATATATAGCCCTGAAAAGTCAGGAAAAAGGACTAGCTTTGTTGGAGAGTAGTACAGTGAACTCTGTGCGCATAAAGATTGTATTTCATCATGATAGAGGGCTAGAACATCAGGAATCTGGCTATGGTTCCTAAAGTCCCGAGAAATCTTCAATGAAGCTGCTGAACCTTTTTCCGGACTGATCATTCTGCTAAAATTATGAAAGCTACTAAAATACTGTTCCAGTAGTCAACCAATGATGCCTACATTTTCAACAACTTGGAGGTGCAACTTAAGGACCAGCGGAAGGGGTAATATATTTCTATAATGAACGTTAAACTTTCTGGCCAGTTCGAACTTTATTTTACACTCCTCCTTTTTAAGAGCTCTTTATTCTTTAATGTAACAATTTTTATAAAACCTTTTATTCATGCTACTGTAAATCTATCTCATAATTCTTTAAATCTCTAGTCTTTAAACTTTTTCTTTTCTTACTTGGCGGTTCATTTAATATATATATTTGTGTGCTTTAATGTCGTATTTAAAATTATATGCCAATAATCTTTCGACTCGATGAGCTCCTTGGTTCCATTTGCCTCATGCAAATAATATAACATTAATTTTAAATAGTAATTCTCGCCCATTAGAATTAGATTTATAAGTTCTATCAATCATCGAGTCAAAAGAAAATATTACATGTTTACTATTTTTACATTAGCTAAGAATAAATTATTAGCTCCGTTTTAATCTATGCCCCAGCTATTTTTTTGTATTCACCAATATGTATTTATTCTAATATAATCTTTAAATGTTTTTATTGCAAACCGGGTCGATAAAGGGTTAAATATATTTTAATTCAACTTTTGTTAGTTTGTATTAATATTCAGGAAGAGCACGATAATTAGGGCATAATTAATATAGTTTATAAATGTTTTAAAATAGTTCGATAAAAACTCGTTTGACTTTAATTAATTGGTCAAGTCATCACATAGAGCATTCTACATGAGTTTTATTTTTCAACAATGACCATCAAGTCATCATCATCAAACGTTGCTGACGCAGGGCAATCTTCCGCTCCATTAGGCTGGTCGGTGATCATATTCTCTTTTTTAAATTTCTCAATGAAGAAAGTACTTCCTTTCGTATTCATTAGTCAAAGGGCGTAAGACTTGTTAGATGCAAGCCGCCATAGGACTTCGATCATCGACTAGCGATCGTATTTCAATTTTACTCTCTGCCTCATAAGCCGCCAGTACCGTTGCCTCTTTGTTCCGGTAAAACCCACTCCATGCTCGTAATTCGTGATGAAGTGATTTAAATTAAAGTCGAACAAATTCTCAAATATATTATTAATTAAATAAGTTTCAAATCAATTTTAAGGTTATGCCCTAAAATTACATTTTGCTCTTCATGAATAGATTCCCGAATGTGAAATATAAATCTCACATTCCACCGTAATAAAATTAGAGCAATCATTTTCGTTCTAAATGAGTACCTTTATCTGCCTTTATATTTCTCGTTGGGGGCATAGACATAGAATTCCATGCTGTGTGATACTTGTTGGCATATGATAAGGACCGCCATTATTATTATATTTGTAAATTCTCTTAAAGACTAGAGATAAGTAATGCATTCTATATTTTATTGAAACGAAACAAATTATTCTTATTAAATATTTTCTAACATACTTGGTTTCTTAGTTCATCATTCTTTTTATAATTATTTAAATGTTAATACTCACTGTCTGTGTTGGCAACCCAAACATACATATGATTCGATTTAAAAAAAAAGTATTTAAAGTATTTTAATTCTTAGATCTTAGTGTCAGTTCAGGAGTCTCTAGTCCTCACCAACCGTTGAGCTAGTTTTTGGCGCATAGCACTGTGCCGTCGATTTCTGCTATCTGAGCTGTTGAGTTGGGTTTGAATTCAGGTTTGGTTCAGCTGAGTTGGAATCCGATTTGACTTGCAGTGGTGGTGGGTTTCGACCGGTACAATACCGATCCATAGTAACCAAAAGAATGGACAAATTTAAAACCAGCCACAAACATAATCTAATCATCATCTTTGACAAGAGAAGAAAGAAAAGATGAATTAAAAAAAGCCATATATAGCCAAGTTTGATGAAGCTATGAATCAAATTTTTGTTAAAGTTTTCCTCATAGTCATCTAAAGTGTCTACAATGATGGTTTTTAAAAAATTGGAAACAAATCAGTTAACAAATTCAGCATTATCAAAAGTATCAACAATAAATAATTTTAAAATTGTGGAAACAAGCAAGTCAATTAATTCATGTTTATCTTAAAAGTATCTGCAAGAACTTTCTTTTTTAAATGGAGCAAATCAACTTATTGAAGCTATACGTGAGACAAGCAGTCTGAAAATTCAAACTTGAGATATTTATAAGAAGTGAAAATAATCGGGTAACTGTCAACTTTCATTAACAGATCTTTTATTCTTACTCATTAAAAGTAAACCTTAATTTATTGGTCAAAGCATTTTTTTTCTTTTGGTACAGAAACATTAAAGGCTTTTTTATCAATAGTTATTCTCAATATCACATAACATAACACAAACACAGTTTAAATCTTTAAACTTAAATTTTCATTATTTTTTTATTATTATTTTTTTACTACATATTGCAATATTGAAATGTTTTTTTTTATTGTTTTTCATTTATTATGATAATGAGCAACCTATAAATATATGCATTTATAATGTTTTTTTTATTATTTATCTTGTTGCATATTAAAATTGATATAATGTATTTTATTTTATTTTGCTCAAGGTTGCAAGAATATTTTTTTATATATGTGATTTATGTATTAATCTCTAATATAAGGGAACACATTTCAGAAATATATGTTGACATATCATAGGGTGTGTGTGCATGTGTATCTGCTTATACAAACATATCAAAAGAATAGGTTATGCATAATTAGTTTAAATATGGTAAATTTAAAAGCAAGGCTTACATATGAATGGAAGTGAAATAAAACACACAAGTTACATATGAAATTTATTTTTATGATATAATAAGTTAGGAAAGTCTTAAGTAAGCATTCACTGAAATATTTTTTTAAAATGTCATTTTAAGCCAGCTTATTTTAAAATATCCAAAACGACAAACTTGTATATTAAATTTATTTGGTTATGCGTATATAAATTTTTGTATTAATTCTATATTTAATCAATGTGATAATAGGTCATTTATCTAATTATTAATTTGATTTTAAAGAAAGAAAGAAGAATAGTATTAATAAAATATAATTATATATCTTAATTGGTTTCCGAGTTCTTATTAAAAATATTGTTGTATTTTTCTTGTCTTAATTCTATTGTTTTAAATAATCATCATCATTGCTTGCAGATATTAAGAATCATCAGCACTAGCAAATATTAAGCAAGCCTCACAAAATGTTAAGTAAACTAGAATGTTGATTTATATTTAAGTATTTAGGGATTAAGCTTGATAATAACCAAATTTTAATAATTATAGTTCAATAATAGAAAGCTAAAATTATGTTGTGTCCATGAGTTTTGATCATCCTCATCAAAGATGGATATCATATTATTGATTACAACACCATTTAAACATAGTACTGTACATGAGTCATGATCACCATCATCATTAGATAAATTATAAGCATTAAATCTAATGTTTAACATAATTAATATATTTAGTAAATAGGGGTTTATAGAAAGTTGAATATCATGCATAGAGATGCGTGATGATCAGTCATCATCACTAGTATTATTGAATCCTGGTTTTAACTATAAAAGGTATTTTAGTAACTAACCATTAACTTATATAAATGCTAGTGAATGTAATATTTAAATCTCAGTTTGAAATAGAATAATTTTAAATAAATGCTTATGAGTTTATAAGGATAAATTTATTGTTGTGAGTTTATTATAAAGCTATGGCTGGTATCATCATCATCACTATTATTATTATCATCATTATCATCATTATTATCATCATCATTATCATCTTTATATTATGATAAATAATTTAATTAAGTAACTAGTTTCATGGCCATCCATGTCAGTAATGGTCTTCATGATGCTTGTTTGGAAGCCATTAATAAGATTATACTTGTCTGTTTATCAATATACGTAAATGAGCTAGTAATATCTATAAGAGTCTTTGATCTATATAAATTTTGGTGATATGGGGATCTTATGAATTTATTGACGTGAGTAAAATATAAGAGTGTCATTTTTTTCATTAGTCATCCAAGTCATGTGTGATAAAATGTATCGAGTGAGTTTGAACTCAGTACACTCTAAACAGATATTTGTCTAGATTTAAAACAATCTAGTGGCGCTCGTGGGAAAATACATGTACTTAGCTAAACTGAATAAAGAGTGATTTAATCCCTTTCCACCTTAATGATATTAACTTTATATGATAATTTTATACGTTGTTATAAATAGCACCAGTGTGTGCGTGTGACCATGAATGGTCATATATACATGAAAAGAGGAATGAGAAGGATTCTCGGTTAAAAGAACCTATTATTGGAGTTAAACATAAGGCACTCCAGGAATCTCACAGTGGGTAATTTTATTCAGTTGCTATATTTAATATTATTTTATTTGATGACAATGGCCAGTATATTTTATGGTTCAAATGACTTCCCCAATATTTAAATATTTTAAATCTTTAATGATGATAGTTTTAATTTTAATTTTTGTTATTTTATATATTGAGAAATGAGATAATTTATTTATTTCATTATTAGCATGACAGAATTAATGTTTAGAATAATTGCAAACGGGCTATAATGTTATATTTAATTAATTAAAATATAGACACCCAAATAGAGCATGATATGCATATGTTCTTATTTATATGTTAGCGTCATCCTTATTTCGTTATAAATTGTATTTTAGCTAACACAGTAAATTCATTTATCAGTTAATTTTATTTGGTTACAAATGATGAACTGCTGTAGCATATCATATATCCTGTTTAGTGTTTAGTTATTGAATTATAGCAACTATCATTTTATCACTCATCTATATATTAAATGATTACAAAATAGCAGCCTTTTTCATCATTACATTAATTTGTATGCTGTTACAAAGCTTTCTTACTGTGACAAATGACAGATTATAAACATATGTTAATAATTAATAATTTCTAATCTATTTTGTCTATTTTTATTAACTGTTACAATATATATAACTTTTTTTTTTTCATATGTCATAGCATCGGCCGGACGCGAACCCACAACCGTCTGCAACCAACTACTTGCTTGCATGGCGGCTGCGATACCTCTCGGCTAACAACGCAAGACAATATATATATAACTTTATTGTTTGAATATGTACATTTATCATATATATATATATATATTTATTTTTTGGTTAAACAATAACTTTTTTTTTTTTTTAAATGTCATAGCATCGGCTGGGATGCGAAACCGCAACCCGGGCAACTGCCTGCAAGTGCAAGGCAGTCGCGCTGACCTCTCGACCACCAATGCAAGACAACAATAACTTATTTTTAAACTATTTTCAATATTATCCAACAATACCTATAAAATTTTTATTATCCAATTTATAGCCTTTAAAATATATGTCAATGTTTTGGATCAGCTATATTACATTTTAAATGCTAACATACAAAAAACAAAATATAGTGGTAAAAAGAGAGATTTTAAAATTATCTTCATGCAAAATCTCATTCTTTTTTTCACAAAAGTAAGGTAAGAATAATCCTCTCGCTTCTTAACTTTCAAATAAAAATAAGAAAAAAGAGAAGAAAACTACATTAAATGAATGAATAATCCTCTTATAAATTTACAATTCATATACTTTTCAAAGTTAGACTTCTTCAAATTTAAATAATGAAATTTCTTATTGGTATTGCTTTACTTCGAAGTTCTATAAATAAATATCATTAAATACATTATATATATATACTGAATCTTGAAGTTGTTTTTTAGCGCTTTGTCTCAACATTCTTTTCTTAAATTGAAAAGTCCAATCTTAATTTAAAATATAGTGCATTTTTTTTGGCACGATGATCATTAGATTCATGTGTCATATATTTACTAATATTATTGGAGATTAATTTCACTAATTAATTGGTTTTCGTTGCTCTTGTTGATGATAAATAACTACCATGGCACCAAAGCTCTAGGGATAATTAACACATCTCTTGATACGGCAGTTTATAATTTAAGACTCCATTCTAGGTACTCACAGGTCAACTATTTCTTGCTAGACACTTCCTAGCTACAAAAGTAATAGGCATTACTGAGCAGATGTATGTCTCATGGCTTTAGCCAGACAACCTGAGAAAAACTAAATTGCTTGCTTGCTTTTATAGACTGACAGTTAAGAATTTACCTTTTGTTATAACTAGAGTTATTTTTAGTAATATCCTCTTATTAGACTGAATTTTTGCTCTAGTAACTATTAACTCAGAATTCTATACAACTGAAATCTTAAATCTGAACTGACTAAACAAAAGGGAACATTGAATTGTCTATGAATATTTTTTGAATTTATTTATATTTTATAATGACAGTCACATTGTGATCAAAAAACATACTTTCAAAATTAAGAAAAATAATCCCTGATCTTGACTTTGTTATTAAATACCTTAATTAGATTATTGATTCCAAGGATAATAAGTTATATTACAAAATGGTAGTTTTATATAAGTTTAAAATCTATAACTTTAATTTGTTTGTTTTATAGCTTTAACAAAAATGACATTTATAGAAATAATTCAGGCCATACATTATTTTTATTATAAGTTAAACAACTATGAATACGTATATTTGGCACTTATTTCTTTAATTGATGATATTTGATACTACAAAATAAGGTTGTGCATACTTACAAAGCCCAACACCCCTATCCACTGCAATTGATCCTCTTGCAATGTGATGCACTATGGATTTTCCTTTATCAAAGTCAGGAATCTTTCAGCCACCCATACCCAGAGAAACCTGTTAGCCATTTTACCTCCCCTTTCCAGTCCCCACTCTAAGTTTATTCCATATTCTTCTCTATTCTGCTCCATCCCATTTCCACAACATCATCTTTTTCTACTCTATGGCCTTTATATTGAGATCCCTTTATCTTTTTTCAAACCCAGCATAAAAATTAAACCCATTTTCTATAGAATCACTTTGTTTATATTTATTCTCCTTTTCTACCCTTTCTGTTTGTAACCATTTACTTTCAATTAGCAGATGTCTAATATTTTTTGCAAACTAAATTATCCACATTCTCTATTTGTGGGTATATTCTCTTGTTGCTAATGATCCTATTCTAGCCTTAAACAGCAAACTTCATTTCTTGCTATAATCATAAATTAACTCACACCCAATATTCTGTTTACTTCTATATATATTTAAACTCTTTTTACTCTCCATACTAATTCTTGATTTCTCCAACTTCCTATTTTTTATTAATAGATCTACTCTTCTATTCCATTCTTTGCCATTATAACACTCAACAATCTTCCCCAATGCAATCATCCCACCTTTTGTACAAGTATACTGACATAAAGTCTTTTATCTAAATCTTTTGCATGCCATACTATCTTTCTCACCCATATTGTGGCCTGTCCTTAATTTGAAACCCAATTAAATACTATTTTAATTATTTCCTTACTATCCATAAATTGCAATCTATTGAACATTTTTATTTTGCTTTTTGCATCTCTCATATAAAAACTTGACCATCAAATTTCTCCTTGAATTGCCTCCTTCAACATTCATGCACCTGTATTTAATGCATATTTTCTTACTTCTCTTTGTACTTTTTCTAAGTAATCTAACACCCTTTTACTAACACCTAATGCATCATTATCACAACTTGCCACTGCCACTCCCTTTTATATAATTCTTGATACATCATATTTATTATATGAAAATACTATTATTTTCATTAGCAATCCTTTTCTTTTCTTTGCTTTATTTATCAATGTTTTCTCCCATTCTTACAAGCAATTTCTCTGATTACTTAAGATGATTCCCAAATAGTTATACCTAGTCACCAAATTTAATTATATATAACCCAATAAACCTTCTTTTTTCTTTTCTCAGTATTTATCATCACTACTTTTGATTTTTCTTCACTACATTTAATCTCCATCTCTTTATCCACCCTTATGCACAACTTCACCATAACTTCTATATCTTCATTATTTTCTGTGCACAAGAAGATATCAAGCAGAAAATAAAAGATCTGATAATGTATACACTCCCTTACCATCTATTAATAGTATCTCTATCCCTCTTTCTAATCTTTCTATTGTTCTCTCCATTTCTCTAAAATATAACAAAAACAAAATAGGTGACATAGGGCATCCTTGCCTTAGTCTCACCCCATTTTTAAATTTAATTGATTCTATATTTCCTAAATGATATGTATAGTAATTATTTTTATACAATCTTATAATAAGATCCACTAAAGATCCATTCATTGCCAAATTTATTAAACTTATCCATAATCTATATCTAGTTACTCTATTATATTCTTTCTCTATATCTATAAATACAATATATAACTATCTACCTGTAATCCTACTCATATCTATAAGTTTTGTAACAACAAATAAACTATCTTCTATATGCCTATCCATTCTAAAACCTCCTTGCATTTCTCACACAATATTATCATCTTCCATCCCTTTTGCTACCCTTCAAGCAACCATTATCATCAATAGTAGTCTGTCCAATAGACAGGTCCAGAGAGTAGTCACTACATCAGTTCATCCATTCTTCCATTCCATTTTCTTCCTTGCCCACTTCCTCAATTCCACATAACCCCTTCCATCTCGTATATCATCCAATAATGTCAATCTCTTCCATCTTTCTTTTTATTTCCACTCACCATTCCTTCCAAAACATCTTTCATTAAACTATAATCTTTTCTTAGTATATGTCCATTCCAGTTTCTCTTTCTCTCTTTGATACTTTCAATCAATCTTCTTTCCTCATTAACTCTTTTCAAAACTTCTTCATTTGTTATTTTATTCACCCAACTGATTTTTTCCATTTTTCTCCATGTCCACATCTCAAAAGCTTCCAGTCGTTTCTTAATTCTATTACTCAATGTCCATGTCTCACAACCATACATTAATACACTCCACACATAACATTTAATTAATCTTTTCCTTAATTCTCTTTCCATAGGTCCACAGAATATCTTCTTTCTTTTTACAAATGTCACCTTTGCCAATGCTATTCTTTTTTTAACTTCATCTTCACTTCTTCCATCCTCACTCAATCAACAACCCAAATATCTAAATCCCTTCACCTGCTACACCATGTCATCATGGATTCCAATTTGCAGTCTTTTTGCATCTCTCCCTATCCATAAACACTTAATCTTTTCAATATTAATCTTCATTCCATATGCCATACATCCTTCTTCCAATTTATTCAACATATTCTGAAGATCCTTTTCTTCCTCAGCAATAAGAGCCATATCATCTGCAAATCTTATACACTTTATTACTCTCCCTCCAACATTTGCTCTTTCACAGTCCAAATAATTATTTATCATATCTTCTAAATAAATATTAAACAAAACAGGTGACATACTACATCCTTGCCTAACTCCACTTTCTATATTCACTTCATCCGTCTCATTACATCCAAATCTAACTCTTATTCTTTGCCCATTATACATATTCCATATCATATATGCAAAACCATATATGCAAAACTTTATATAACACTGATATTACCAATATCAGTCTATAATTGTTTATCTTTCCATGGTCTTTGCCCTTTCTTTTAAATAATAGTCTTACTCTTGTATTATTTCAAATATCTGGAAATTCTGTCTTATGTGCCATCTTATTAAAACATGATAATAGATTTAATTTTGCCCCATTTACAAAATTCATCACCATCTCTGCTGCCCATCCATCTAAATCTATTGTATTACCACTTTTCAACTTTTTACCTGTGTCATTTAATTCATTTTCTACAAAACGAATATTTTCATTATTATGTGATTTTATGTTTTGTTTTCACTCTGTCCTTTACATGTAGCATCTTTTCTATATCCATTACAAACTTATTTAAGATTCTCAATTCTTCTCTATAGCTACACCTTTTTCCTCATCATTTAGTAATACTATTTCTCTTCCTTCTTTTAATATATTTCCAAATTTTTTTACTCCCATCTCTTTCACTTTTATTAATATCCTCCAATAATTTTCTATTTAATTTCATTCTCTCTATATAATTATGTATTTTAGACAACTTTTTAAAAAAATGGTTTTTCCATTTAATATTAACATCTTTTCCACTTTCTTTGTTTTTAATAGCACATTTATATTCTCTGTATGATTTTTTTTCTCTCTTTTACAAATGTACTAATTCTCACTTTTCTATTACTTTGTTCTTCTGAATATTCTCACCTAAAACCCTATTTGTCACTTTTTCTACTTCACCACATCAGTTCTTATAAGCACCATAACAAACTCTTTCATGATTTCTTCTACTTTTATTTTACCTTCTTCTAACTTATTCTTATCATTCCTTCTCCATCCACATTTTTCACTATTCTTTCTACTTTTATTATTATTTTCATCACATTACTAACCATTTCTAGTATAAATAATTATTATCACTATTACATACTTTCTTTTCATTGTCAAACACTTTACTTTTTTGTACTTTATTCATATCCTTTTTCTCTACC
Organism: Epiperipatus broadwayi; assembly: GCA_028023455.1. Classification (NCBI taxonomy): domain Eukaryota; kingdom Metazoa; phylum Onychophora; class Udeonychophora; order Euonychophora; family Peripatidae; genus Epiperipatus; species Epiperipatus broadwayi. The sequence goes on along the minus strand of JAQFVV010013072.1, from coordinate 219,450 downwards.
AATACATAATCTATTGTGTGAAATATATTATTTCTAGACCATGTGTATTGCCCCTCATAAATAATCAATAAATTCTTAATGCTCAAATTCAATCTCTGACAAAATCCCCTATAACTATTATTTTCTTCCCATTTTTTTGAAACTCTGTACATCCTTAGCTAGACATTCACATAAGTGTTCCACTCCATTATAATTTGAATATGTCCAGTGGTCATAAACACTATAGTCATCATCCATTCTTGTCTTCCACACCCTATCTCAAACTACAAATGATCTTGACACTTTACTATTTAAATATTTTTTTGCCACAACTCCTATACTACCATAATTTTTTCTTTTTTCTTTATACTCTGCAATACCAAATCTTCCAGTGTAAGTTCTTCTTCCTCTCTTAGATGTGTTTTCACTACTGCTAATATCCCAAGCCCTTTGTTTCTAATTGTTTTGTTTAATTCCAACCACTTTTCTGGCCTCCTACCACCTTGTGTATTCAAATATCAAATTTTAATAATTTCTTCCCTTCTTACTATCCTTTTATAAATTCTTTTGACTCTTTCTTCTCTTTTACATTTGTGATTAATTTGTTTATCATTATTTTTACAGACCCATTTTCTCTCCACATTTATATTTATATTGAATCAGCTATTTTTGTTTTCTTTTTACATCCTATCCATTCTTAACCTTTTTTTGATATTACCATAATTTAAAATCCCACCCCTCTTTATAAGTTTCCTGAACTATAATATTTTTCATAATTCAACCATCCTAATGCTTCACTTACTTTTTTTCTTAGTGCAATCTATCTTTACTACATAACTCCTTTTTACTAATAAAAAAATCCCACCAAACATTCACAAACATAACATTATTTCTGTCAAATAATTTTTTCAATCTCTCAGAACATGCTCTATCTAACACATACTGATTGTCAAATCTTAGTAGTAATCCAACTACTCCTACTCTTTCTTTAAATTTATTCACACTACTAATCAATTATTTATATTCACCCATTACTCTCTCTGATGGCTCTAACAAATTATTTGTCTTTACCATAACATAAACATCTGTACTCCCCTGTTTCTTTACTTTATTTGTAACATTCCTTGTTCTAACTCCAGGAAAACATACTCTTACATACTTATTTTTATTTCCCCTTGCAATTACATCTCCACATCCTCTACTTAGTAATTCTCATATCAAAATTGTCTCATAATTTATTTTTTCTACTTCATTCATAACATAGTCTTCCACCTTATGGACTTTCTTATCTAATGCTTCCTTATCATTTTTATTGTATTAACTTCTTGATCTGCTCACATCTCATGTCTAATACTTTTAATTTTATTTCTACATCTTTTATTTCTTCTTCTATCTTACTTATTCTTTGCCTAACTATCTCCACTTCACTAATTTATTTTGTCATTCATATCTCTTGTCGCTCCATTAAATATATACTCAATTCTATTATCCTTATCTACATTTTTCACTATTTCTTTTGACTTTTTCTTTAAATTATCTCCACTTAAAAACCAATTTCAACTTTTTTATCACATTTATGAGCTACACAACTATACACCTTTTACATTATTCTTAGTCTTATTTGAGCATTTCAAATGGAAAACCTTATCACATAGTGTACACTGTACCAAATCCTGTCTAATTTCCTTCTCTCCATCATACATACATCTGGGAATATAAATGCAATCCATATTTCATTATTTTTCAATTCCTCTACTCTATATTGAATTAATGATTTTTGTACCACTCTTCAAACCTCTTTAAACAAAAGGAAAAAAGGGAAGGGTTTTTTTTAAAAAAAAAATGGAACCAAAAAGCACATGCGCTCCTAAACTTATATCCCAAACATTATTCTCTTTTAAAATAAATCACTCTCTTACTTAAATTTCTGTATTCTGGTGAGAGTTTTTGAAAATGCTCAACCTTTGTGTTTTTATAAAATTTTTGTTTTATATTAAAACTCAATAAATTGGACTTGATTTCCTTTTAATTTAATTTTCTAAGAAAATAACATTCTAAAAAAATCACATTGATCCATTTTAAATATTGAAAAATTGACTTGTACATATAATAATGTGCCATAAACATTATCACAGATATTTATATAAATACTAATACTAAAAATGAATAAATTCATTTTATTTTAAGTTTGTTTCTGAATGAATGAAGGTAGATTTATGATAACTTTATCACATTCTGCTTTAAAATTTGATATTTTCTTACAAAAATTACAATATTAAAAATTTTTTAACTCAATTTTGACAGATAATGATGTAATAGATAGTGATATTTTTTTCTTTATATTACAGTCAAGATTATTAACTTCCAATTCTAACAATGAAACAATAAATGAATAAACTAAATGTTTATATGTATATTTCTTTACAATAATCAATCAATTAATGTGTAAAAATAAACAAAAACACTTTGGAAACAAACTAAAATATCATTTTAAATTATACTTCAATAAAAACTAGACCAAAAGAACATGAATGTCCTTTGATCATTTTATTATGTCAAAATAACAAAGGAGAGATAATTTGACATTAGCCACAATCCATAAAATGCTGGCCACTTCAGATTTTTTAAAATTTATTTTAAAATCAATAAATGTTAAAACAACTTATTGGATAACATTAATATTATGATCTAAAGTTATGGGACAAAAGTACTTTTTCTGCAAAAACTTTCAATAATTTTCAATGAATCTGAGGATCTGTAAATTAAAGATAGAATTTTATCTCCATGGTCTTTGTAGTAATTGCTAAAAATGTACATAGTTTATATAAGTATTAAATATTAAAATTATTTAAATTTTTGCTATGAGTAGTTCTAAAAATTGATTTTACTACTCACACTTTTTTGATTTCTCTCATGGAAACTAATGCTCTAATTAATAATAAAAACAAATAATGGAAATGGTTTATTACGGTATATTTGTCCCTGATAAACACACACATATAAAATACATATATCTTTACAAACTACAAACTGAAATTTTGTGACCATAATATCATACTATTAAAATTTTTATTTTTAGTTAATTTTCTACTTTGATTCCTGCTAATTTTTAGATCAATGTTGTTGGTCAGTTCTCTGCTAATCATAATACATTGTGTGTACACACAATACATCACAAAATACATAATTTCAGTTTGTAGTATACATAAATAATCAAAAAAGCAAGTCATATATCACATAATTTGTTTCAAGAAGATATGTAATGTAGGTAGCGTACCATTAGTTCTAACAAGGTTGTTAGAAGCTATTGGAATGCTTTCTATATTACATATATTGTGTGTAATAAATAAATTTATTAATTATTTAATGTTTACTGCAATTTATTTAGTTATATATTTAATACATATATTGGATGCAGTTTATATATATATATATATTTCCATTCTTGCTTTTAAAAGGTGTGAAGGTTGCCTTGACAGCAGTTAGAAATATTGGTTGCTATATTTACTGTGAATGTTTAGGTGTTTACTGGTTGGAAACTAATTATATATATATATATATATGTGTGTGTGTGTATGTGTGTGTGTATTATTTTACAAATAATAATTAAAAAATGTAGTTCTTAATTTAATGACTTGTAGATAAAAAATAATTTAATATTAAGAGCAATAATTGAATTTAATATTAAAAGGCAATATCTGTATTTTTATATTGGACTATTTCCATCATCTAATATGTGTGTTGAATGTCTTTAGAAAAGTTTAATTTTATTTAAATATTCCAAATACATTCAACTGTATGTAATATCACAACAAACAGATTAGTATATGCACCAACTGTTAGTAATATCACAACAAACAGGTTAGTATGAGTACAACATTTTGAGAGATAGTACTGTCACTGGTCAAGCCAGCAACAACCAAAGAAGAGGGGAAAAATACCTCTCATAATGTTGTGCATATACTAACCTGTTTCCTGTAATATTACTAACAGGTGGTGCATATACTAACCTGTTTGCTGTGATATTACTAACAGTTGATGCATATACTAACCTGTTTGCTGTGATATTACTAACAGTTGAATGTATTTGGAATATTTAAATAAAATTAAACCTTTCAGAAAGACATTCAACACACATATTAGATGATGGAAATAGTCCAATATAAAAATACAGCTAGAACACCATCATCACAAATCTTCAGAAAAACACTAAAAGGAAATATGTTTACATATTTGAAAAGGAAGGTTTTTAATAAAAGTATTACCACATTTTATGCATGGAATCTGAGACTTGGACACTTAATAGAAAAGAATACAGAGACTTCTGATCACTCAACAAAGTTTGGATAGATGTATGTTAGGATTAACAAGAAGAGATTGAAAACAAAATACATGGGTGAGAGAACAAATGTGTTACTGACATCACTGAAAGAATCAAGAAACTGAAGTAGATTAGACTGGACACATTGTTAGATGAGATGCTAATAGATGAAAAGTTGAAATCTTAAACTGAATTTCAAGAGATTGTAAAAGATCTAGAAAAAGACCACATGTGAGATGGATGGAATAAGAAAGTATGCTGGAGTGCTGTGGAGAAGAGAGGTTAGTGATTGGTAAAGATAAATTAAACTTGGAAAGACCATCCTGCAGAGGATTGATAATAATTAAAAATGATGATGATATAAAAAGTAATTACTATTAATAATTTTATAAAAAAAAATAATGATTAAAAAACAATAATTATTTTAATTTATATTTGTTGTGTAATATGTTTAAGTCTTAAATCACATGTTCAGATAATGTAGCAATTTCCAAATAGACACCAAACTGCCCATGTAATCGAACTTGATATATGACTGAAACATATTCCACAATTAATATAAATTAAACTTTTTTTCTCCATTGAACTTTTTTTGTCTTAATTTATTTATCAGTACCATTTTATTCTTTACTTACATATTGATCTTCATCAATGCATGCACATGCACACAAACCTATTCAGAGTGAATACATTTCCAAGTGCTATACCTAAATATGCAATTTCACAGCATTAATGCCTAGATGCTGACAAGAATTGCTTCCATTATTGTTTGTGATCTAAATTGCTATATAGTAAAGTAATCATCATAACACAGATTGTAAGAATGAAATTCAATTCATAGTAAATGTTAATAATTCTTAAATTCAGCTCAAATTCACATTTCCAAGTCAAAATGAGTAAATAATAATTTTTAAAAACCTTATGGAAATATGATTTTTTAATAATATATAATATTAATAACTTTACAATGCAAATTATTATATAAATATATTTGAAAGGAAGTATCCAAATTTTATGCAAAGTGTCTTAGCAGTAAGGTCTAGTTGCTACAAGAATAAATTCCATTCATGCCTTTAATCTAAGTTGTTATACAAGAAGTTAATTTAGCCAATTTAAAATTTAATAACAAAATTAAATTGATAACAGATTTTAATAACCCTAATTAAATTTGGCTCAAATTTTGCATTCCCAAGGCATAATAACAGTGTTCATTTTTAATAACTTTGTGGAAGATCCAATTTATTGTTAACATGTAATGTAAGAACTTTACTGCACAAAATATTATATAAATATATTTGGTAAAAATATCTCTGAATTTTGTATTTAAGTAATAGTCAAAGTTCTGCTGGAGTGCCATTCAAATTGCTGTGTTCACAAAAATAGATTTTCCTTTTGTCTCTGACTTAACATATAGAAGGAATTAATCTGGCCATTGTCACTTGTGAAAACAATTAGCATTTACTATAAATTAAATTTTATTCTCACAATTGTCATTATCTAGATTAGTTCCTATATAATAACTTAGAACATTAGCAGGAGTGGAATACATTTTTATTAGTAAAACTATTACATGTTACTGCTGCAAGATTTTTTATAATTTGGAAATGCTTTTATTTTGAATGTGTGTATAAATTATTTTATGCTACAATGATTTCTAATATATATATATATATATGGATAAGTTGATAATGGAAATGTGAAAAAATAAAAAATGCTACGTTGGTGATTTTTAGAATAAATCAGAATTTTTTCTGGCTAAAGAAGCATAGAAAAACTTTTGTTAATTAGATCATAACTTTTCTGTCAAAAACTCCGAATAAAATAAATATATGTAAGTGCAAGTTGCTATATTTGTTTTTACCATTGAAGAGAAATTACTGGCAATCCAAACTTTTAAGAATCAAGAAAAAAAAACCCGGATTTTTGAAAACATAAGGAAAATGTGTAAAAATATCAGAGTTAAATACACTCTTTTCAATTAGTGAAATTTTTTTTTAAAAAATCGGATTCGTATAGTAATATTACCTAAATTATATCATTTACAAATGATTCCTATTAAACTGTTGAAATGTAATTTTTTTTCCAAAACATGAGAATATTTATAATTATGTTTATGAATCATGATAATATTATTGAAAAAAATCATTTGTTTTTTGAAAGTTAATAAAAGATTTAGTTGATATTTGTAGTGATGCTTTCTGATGAATAGATAGTAATATTTTTTTATTGCTCAAGAAATTTGATTTCTGATTCATCTAAAACGGCTGTATTTATATATAGATGCTGAAGCATAATTTTAGAGATTCATCAATCACAGATCTTAAAGCTTGTATATCGTTATTTACTCAGGAAAGCAAAGAGAAATCCGTACACATTCAGAGATAAGATCTTATATCCCATTCCTTTTCGATAAATAATATCTATTTCCTATTTTGTTCATTACTCAATTCGAAGACAGCATTTCAAAAAGCTAATAAATGTTTGCATAGATTAATCTTTATATTTAATTTTATAAATTAGTAATTATATTTGTGTTATGATTTTTAATTTATTCATGCCTGGTTTTACATCATCGAGATTTTTTAAATTTGATTTATCATAGCTTGTCAATTAAAATATTGTATTCAGTTTTGCTAAGAAAAAAATATATTGTTGAGACATGCCTATAAAAAAAGGAATAAGAAATAAGATTAAATTTCATTGATTTTGAAAATGCACTAGCAAAAAAAAATTGAGCTATTTTAATTTCCAGAAAAAGAAACATAATTTATTAAAAAGAAAACAAGATTATCAAATAACTTATATAATCAAAAAATTTGTGTAAGATTTTTGATGATAAGCTAAATGAGTCTGGTTTTTAACAAAGATGAAATTAGAAATTAAGGAAGGAGGCTTCATTGCATTAAATTAATAATATCAGTGCTTACAAATAATGAAAGCAATGTTCATAATATGATAAGCACAATCCCAATAATTTTTTAAAGATTTTAGCATAAAATTAACTTTATTATTTATTTTTATATATATATAGTAAATTTAAATTATTTAAGAGCAAACAAACAGTACTGTATATTTTCTTTTAATCTGAAGTGCAATTTAAAACTAAAATTTTAAATATATTTTAACTGAATTATATATATATATATTATAATTAATTAAAGAAAAAAACGTACATATGAAAAGAAATGTATATATAATAAAATAATATATATATATTATAGTAACATATATTGTGTCTTAGCTATAACGATACATTGGAAAACTAATTTATATAACGTTGATAACCCAAGATTCAACACTAGTGTGTCATTTTATTTAATGGTACAATTTTTTTATTTATAACGTTTGCCATAATTTAGTATTAGCTTTCAAAGCAAACTTCTTTAATAATCTCCACATTTGTAATTCAAAGCTAGAGAATATAATTACTGTCCAAATCATCAACATTATTATTACTAGCTATATTTCTCTTTAGGACTGCTGCAAGATAATATACCGACAAGTCTGTGATAAAGTTTATACTTCAGGATTCTGGATCAAAGCAAGCATCAAACAATCAAGTGATTAACAAGTTATTAATAATAATTTATACTGAAAGGAATGGAAAAATAGGCTTACAATATTAGTATAATATATAATCTAATTTTAGTTAACTATCTTCAAATTTAATGCTAGTTTTATTATTGTATTTAATATAATTATTTGTAAATGTAAATTAGCGATCAGGCTAATGCACATGCGCTTTACAGATAACTATACGTAAATAATACTAACATTAGCCTGATCGCTAATTTACATTTATAGTTTATCAACATAGCACTGTATAAATAAATAATTAATTATAATTATTTGTGTATGAATAGAAGTTCAAATTTTATAATATCAAAAAAAAAAAGCTCCAACTTATATGTATATTTATTTTTTTAATATATTTAATACTCTGCTGCTTAAGACCAAAGGATTTTGAACTATGATACATTTTTGTTTTTTTTTTGCTACCAAGCTGTTAATTATATTACCATAATTGATAGAATTTGTAAATTCATTTTTTGCTGAAAAAACAACTAATAAAGTGAAGTGGTCTTGGCTTATTGTTAATTGTGGATAATTATTTTGAAAAACTTCTTTCAGCTGAAATCTAATAATTGGTGTTGCTAACTTTGATTTGAAAGGCTATTGATGTGGTGGTGCATTTCATACTTTTTTAAAAAAATTATATTTTAGTTCACCAAGGCTAGAAAGTTGCTTTGGAATTACTTACAAAATGTTCTGCTTTCTTCAAACACATGTGAATCACCTAAATCTCCATTTAAATGAAAATAAAAATCATGACTAGATCTTTGTTTTAGAAAAGACATTCAGATGTAAAAACACCAAAATATTTTTATGGTATTTTTATAAAACTCAAATTGAATTTTAAATAATGCCAGTGAAGTATTTATAATTTTCAAAAAAATAATTTATAAATAAATTGTCATAATCATTAATTATTGTTACCATAGTTTAACTTATATATCAAATGATGAAATTTATTTTAAATACTGTAGTTTGTTTAATCTATTTTTAAATGAACAACATGTTTTAAAGCAGTTAAATGGAATATAGTTTCAGTGATAATTTTGAATTTTTTTTATTTAATTAAACAATTTTTAAAAAAATATAAAAACTACCAGCCAGATTCAGTAAATGCACTGAACCTACTTTGCATCAGCTATACATACATGCACACTGTAAATTATTATAAATGCATTTATAAAAGATTCATATTAGATATTTTTGTAACAACACATTTAATTGTAAAAATAATTATTTAAGTATTTTTAATTAAGTAAATATTCTATTTAAAAAAAAAAAGGTTAGCAAATAACTATTGTTATATTTATAAAACTTGACATTGGAGTTATTATTTTTAATGGTTAAAATCTATTTTTTTTTATAGAAAATTAAATTTTTACTTTTTAAAATAAATAAATGGCCATATTTTTAAGTCATTTTTTTACTTGATTTTAGAAAACATCTTTGAATAAATGAAGATAGTTTCTTTCTATGTTACCCACCCAAATATTTAGTAAATATTAAAGCAACACTTGTAAACTCAGATGTATAAGTTTATATATTAAGCATTATTTATTTTTATTTGAAAGCCATTATATATGTGTATTAATGCCTTTTTTTAATATATCAGAAAAGCAAAATAATGTTATCCTGGAAGAAGTTTTGTTTTCCAAAATCATTTCCGAATTTTGTTCAAAAGTTTTTAGTTTAAAAAAATATTAAAAATTTGTACATTGACTATTAAAATTATTAATAATTAGGTAGAAAAAAATATTATTAAAATTGATAGGAACATATTAGATATGTAGATCTCTTTACAATAAGGTGGAAGAGTTGTGCTAAATAAAATAAAAAATCCTTTTTTTATTTTAGAATTGAAAGCAGAGTCAAAAAATAGATATTTTCTTGGAGTTAGAGTAAAAATAGTTTTACAAGTAAACCCTGTAAATGATAGATTTTTAGTGGTGAATCACATGAAAACAACTAACAAGATCATAAAAAATGAAGTGTTTGAAAAATTAAAGAAGTAATTAAAAATCAGTAAAAAAATAGTTGTATAATAAAAAATCAAAATGCTGCTTTAGAAAATAAGAGTGCAAAGATTATAGATTAAGATTAAGAAAAATAAATAAATGAAAAGTTGATATGTTTTAATAAGGTGAAAAGCATGATTAAAAAATTACAGATTAATATTTATATACAGAAAATCTTAGATAATAGAAATAGATTTGACTGCTCTATACATTATGCATTAAGAATACATAAAAAATATAAGCCCCATTCTATAAAAAAAATATCATTAATATATTAAAAAATAACACAAGGAAATTTTTTTACATTTAGAGAATAAGAAAAAAATATTAATTATGACAATAAAAATATTAATATAAATTGAAATAAAATGTAAAAAATATTTAAAGAACATTTAAATGGAACTGCACCATAGACTATGGTTGATATGAAATTAAGAGAATGATAAGAGAGACAAATAAAAAATCATAAATTTCAAAATAAATAAGTATAAATATATATAACAGATGAATCTAGAAAAGAGTGATTAAAAAACTCCAAGAAAAGAATTACAAAAAGTAGGTTAATTTTTTATATGCAGAAAAAGTAAAGCAAATTGGATGAAAAATAAGATTCACACACACACACAAGCTCTAAATAAAGATGAAGCATTTAGATGGTTATAGATTGAAATGTAAAGTGTTACAAATAAGAAACATATACACATAAAATATTTGTACAGATTGAATTAAATAAAATAACTAGACCAAGTCCTGCTATTCATTTGGGTAGACACTTTATAATAAAAAAATACTACAAGAGAGTTGTTATACAAACCAAAATCTCTATTCAATTAAATTATTCATGTGCAGTCAACAAATATTTTTTATTAATTGACTCCATACATGTTTGGACTTTAAAGTGACTCTTGATAACATCACATCATATTCACAATGATGATAATGATTATAAATAGATACTATCTATTTAAATCAGAGAGAACATTGCAGAATCCATATGCATGATCATAATCTGTCATCATTTCCAGATGTGTACTTTATGTATAGCTCAAAAGTCACAAGACATATGACCAATGTATATGCACAAGATATGTGGATTGAAATAAATTATAGATAGTTAAATTTTAAATAGGTAGCAAATCTATTATATAAATAAATAACAATAATAATATTACTAAGTAAAAAGTTATTAGTAGATCACATGTTTAAATTAGATCATGTGACATCTGACTTGATTTTTTGTTGTTGATCACATATATGTATACACAAATTAATGTGCTAATTTAATAAATAATCTAGTTGATATTTGATAATTTCAAATGAACATGGATAATTTTTGAATAAACATATACATAATGAAACAAAGCATTACAATCACAATCATAACCGGAATTTTCAACCAATTTTAAGATGATTAATGTTAAAACTCGAATAGATATATAAACATATAAGCAGTTGAAATATATAAACAGAGTCTGAATTGTTTAAGTTTGACCTCTATTTTAAGGTAGTAGGATTTTGATAAAAACAAACATTTTAATTATCAACACATATGTCTTGCTTTGATTAGAGATCTAATAATCTTTAATCCTGCAATAATTTACATACATAATTATCAACATTAATTCGTTTATTATACCACAGCTGTCAATCAAATTTTAAATTTATAATTAATTAAACAATTCTTTAGATTTGCAAATCTTAAAAAATATATGCAATTTCATTTCCGCTATGAATACATTTTTTGAAAACAAACAAACAAATAAATATTAATATGAACATTTTTCACATGTTCAATTCCATCATCTATTGATTTGAAAATTATTAGCACTTTAAATGCAAATTTCTGAAGATCTCTGTACTCTTCCACATGTAACTTTTGTTCATAAGTCAGATAAGCAAATGCAGTTTTTGCTAATGCTTTACAGTGTGTATATTTTTAAATTCTATGCACCATATGTACAGAATTTATGCTATACTTCATTTATAACAATGTATTGACTTATCTCTCTATGTAAATATTTTATGTGAATAAACTACTTTTTAGGTATTTAGACACTAACAATATTTGCAATTCTACTTTTGTGTGTACTCATATACATACCCATTCACTTTACATCTGAGTAATTTAAATAATAACTGATTTTAGGAGTGGGTGGTCCAGGTTACAGTTTTATTATGTTCATGAGATAAATAAACATTCAAATTCCAGGAAAGCAGTTAGTTATGTTCTGTGGAGTCTTAGAAATGAATGGTAAAGTTGATGGTGATCTTAAGAGTTTTGTCATCATGTATTTATTTAAAACTGTAATTATTAAAGTATTTTACTTTCTAATGATACTGCCACATAGTGGTGAAATTGATCACTATTTGGTTTGTATAGTTTACATCCACAAAAAATGATATTTAGCTGCCTAATATTATAATGAATTATGTAGTCGAGATTTATTTGTTAATACGTTTATAGTACTTTATTTTTTTTAGTTAAGTGGCAACTGCAATTAGAGCACAATTTGATTTGTACTCTTTTTCTAGTTAGCATGTATGGACAATAAGAAAAATCCTCCATTTTGTTTTTAGCTTTTGAAAATAATAATTGTTCCATCTTAAAAAAGTTTTTTTGGGGGGAGAAAATAGTATATATTTCAATTTTACTTGAACACTATATATAATCATAGGTAAGTAATAAATATTTTTATCATACTTTTGATTTTATAAATTTTTAACATAAAGAATATAAAGTTGTATAAATAATTTTTGACAAATATTATCCTGATCTCTTTTTTTATCTTGAAATATTACAATATCTTACAATATTTCTTTCTTTCATAAGTACAAACATTTCAAAATGTAAGAATTTTACTTATATATTTATAATTTAGTAGGTCAAATATTTTACTGATCTAAGTAAAAATATCTATATAATTTAGTAAGTCAAATTTATATGTATATTAATTCTTTTATTCTCATGGATAAATGAATTCATATATATATATATATTTATAGGAGCTTTCATGTAGTAAAAATCTATTAGTTAAATAGTTGATGTTTCAGTACAATAACAAGTACATTCTTCAGAGCTTCTCCATTCTGTAAACAAATCTTTCCTATAAAGATTAATAATATTAATTCTAATATCCTCATGGATAAAAGAATTTATGGTATACATTTCTGTGAGCTTCCATGTAGTAAAAATATAATAATTAAATAGTTGACATTTCAGTACACAAGTACTTTCCACAGAGCTTCTCCATTCTGTAAACATTGATAGTGTTAATTCTAATATTCTCACAGATAAATTAATTTATAGTATATATTTCCAGGAGCTTTTGTGTAGTAAAAATATAATAGCTAATTAGTTGGTGTTTCAGTACAATAACAAGTTCTTTCTTCAGAGTTTCTCCATTCATAAACAAATCTTTCTTGTAAAGATTAATAATATTAATTCTAATATTCTAATGAATAAATTAATTCATAGTATTTACATAGTCAGCTATTTACATATTCTATTTTTACTATATAAAAAAGCTGCCAGAAAAATATATTATGAATTCATTTATATTAGAATTAACATTATTAATCTTTATGGGAAAGATTTGTTTACAGAATGGAAAAGCTCTGAGGAAAGTACTTGTTATTATACTGAAACATTATCTATTTAGCTATTATATTTTTACTACATTGAAGTGTTAGAATTTCAATTATATATTTATCTGTAATTTATTAGATCAAATATTTTGCCAATGTAAGTACACATATATAATTTAGTTAGTCAAACATATGGGAATTGAACACAGACTTTCAAGTTCTTTTCAGCCATCCACTATATCTTATACAACTAATACAAATTACCACACACATGTGAAAAAGATTAATGATCTCTTATATATGAATTCCATGCTAAATCAGTATTCATCCATTAATCCAGATCATCATCTGCCACATATATAATCAGTGTTCAGTTTATCTTAATATAAATTGAGCACTGATTATATGTATGGGAGATGATGATATGAACCAAATGATGAGTCCTTGTTCAGCATGAAATACATATATTGGAGATCATTTATCTTTTTACCATGTGTGTGATCATATGTATGGGATAGAGGTGAGCACTGATTATATATATGTGTGAGAGATGATAATCTGAACCAACTAATAAGTGCTGGTTCAGCACAAAATACATATATTGGACATCATATATATTTTTCATGGGTGTTGTCATGTGTACTGTTTGTATGAGAGTGGTGTGAATGGATGAAGGGATCTTGAAAGTCTGTATTCAAATCTCATATATTACTCTAGACTCCAGGTATATAAAATATACTTGTATTTAAAATATTATATATATATATATATATTAGTTGAAATATTACAAATATTTTTTGATTTGTATTAAAAAATATTAGAATTTCAATTATATAACTAACATGTAGAAATATATGTATATAATTTTGTATGTTAAAAAATTCCACAAAAAGCACTAAAAAAATTCATGGTGAGAGTTAATTAGCATAAATTCTTGTTAGCAAAAACTGTCGACTGCAAATTTTGCAATAAATCTGAGAGTCTGTATTTATTGTGAGCAATAAGCATTGTCCAGATGGACAGGCATTCTCAAAAACAGACTAAAAACATTTTTTTAAATTAATAAAAATATTGATAACCATATTAAAATATCATAGAATTTCTTATGTCTTTACAAAGCAAAACAACATAAAATTACAATCATTGATTAGAGACAAAATAATTTTTTAAATTAACATTTATTTTTCAGTTTCTATTTTTTGATACAAACAACAGTAATTAATTTTTATATGGTTTATTTCTAAAAATAATATATATATTTATTAAATAAATTAAATAATTTAAACATTTTTTGAATTTTATGGTCATAGTAAACAATTTATTTCACTTAACAGACACATTTTTTAATATTTTATTTTCTTATTTAAAATATTTATTTAAAATAAGATAATTATTTATTGATATAATTTAACTTTGCAGGTATTATAGTTTTTATGATTAAGTTTGTGTGACGTTTTTTCATTTTCTCTATAATATAAATGTATCGTTTCAAATACAGACACTTAATGGATTGCTACTCAATTATGTGTATGAGAGAGACAAATTTTTATCTCAGTAGAGAGAATAAATGAATTAAAAGTGTAAATATATATAATTAAAATATTTATTAATAAAACTAATAATATCTTTAATAGAATAAAAAAATAAATAGTTAAGAATAAAACAAACTGTACAACAATGAAAAATGAAACTAATAAAACACATAAAATTGAGAAAATTTCAGTTAAATTTTTACAAGCATGATAAATATAAGATTTGATAGAATTTGATCGACATTTGTAATTTAATATGATTCAAAAATGCAGCCAATATATATTTTTGTCAACAGTTATATATTTATATAAAAAGATTTACTGTAATAAAGTATGAGGATTTTAAATGAAGATAAAATTTTAATAATAGCATAGTTTAATGCAATAGGGAAGAATCAGACTATGGGATGTAAACCTTGGATTGATTGCAGTTCTGTATTTCAGCTTTGAACTTATGAATTTTTGAGCAATATAGTCATTCAATATTATTATTTATTATACATCATCATCATCTGCAGAAAAATAAATATGATCATTCTAATTCTAAGAGAAAAAATAAAAACAAACAAAAAATATAATATTACATAAAAGATGATATAAACTTATGAACTACTATTAAGTCGGCATTTAAAACATACCAATCCATTTTTCTTGTTACTTGATATTTTGTGATGGGATTTCTTCTACAGAAAGCTGTACTTTCTAAAATATTTTAATTTCATGTCAATTGTAGTTCTCCAATGTTTTTTGCTATATCTTCCCAATGAACACAATTAATATTGCACTTATTTTTATCTTTTTCATGAACCATATTCAGGTTCTCTGTAAAATGCTCTTTTAGAAAATCTTATATCATTCATTTATTTACATGTCAAATTCAATGAAGATGTGATTTTTATAATAGTGGATACTCTTGTATCAAATCCACAAAATTGAATAATATATTGATTTATCTTATGTTCTTGCCATTGTATTTAAAAAATTTACAAAATATCCTTAAATGAAACTTTGTTAATTTTACATTGGTTTCAGTAGTGTCCAAGTCTTATCTTTATGCAATAAATTAGGTGAATTAACAGCTTTATATGCAAGTAATTTAGTCACAGTACTTATTTTTCTGTTATTAAATACCATATCTTTTAACTTGTTTGAAACATCATCACTATATTGGACTTGTGCTGCACTCCAACATCTAAGTCTACCATTCTAGATATTTAAGTTGAATTACATTTTCAATAATCATCCAAGCTATAAGTTGCTAATGATTTTTTTCCATCATTAGTTGATAAAGAAATTGTTTTTTTTTAAATATTAATTTTTAAACCAAAATCTTTATTATTATATTCAAAACATTAAATACATTCAACAGATCATCTTTTAAATTGCAAAATAATAAAAGTAAAAAAATAACACAGTCATAAGCATACTATAAATCTACAATTTAGAAAGATAAAGTTCTTGTTTTTATTTTTAATCAATTTAAATTAATATTTCACCAACAAGCCTATATCACATTTTGACCCCAAATTCATTTCCAAAAATCCCTATCCTAAAACTTAAAAACAATATTGGAGCAAACATACATTCTTGCACAACATCATTTTCTATTTCAGATGTCTCAGATTTTTTTCCCACCGGTAATAACATCCACTTTTTTTCCATCATGTAAAGGCCACATAAACTTTTCTGTACAACTAACTAATTTCAAAAATCCTATAGACCTATTCTATTAATTGAGTTAAATACCTTGACTAAATCAATCGAAGCAATATATAAATCACTATTTTGTTTCACTTTTTTTGCATTTGCCTGATAACAAAACCCAATCGCATTGATTTTCTAAAACTACATTGAGTCTCTGGTAACCATTTATTTATGTTTGGAAGCAATCTATTCAATAAAATCATTGCAAGCATTTTTATTGTAATGGATATTAAGGATATTCTACATTAATTACTGTAATCTTGTCTATTTCCTTTAAAGTAATAGTAATCATGTGATGTTTAATGGTTTAATGCCATTCCTGCCCAATAGAATTATGCTGACTGTGGTTTTTAAAGAACCAAAGTCATGAAAAAATATGAATACTAAACTGAATTCAAATCTATACAACTATACAAGCTGATGAGCTTAGCTTGAAAACATTATTGTGTTTTCATTTTGAACTTAAAATGTTATAGTTAGCTAAAAAGTAAAAGGTGACTGCAGGAGGATTGCTAGAAACTAATCTGGAAATATTGAATGAATAGGCCCAAGATAGGGGTTTTATGCACAAACCTTCTTGCATCCATTGATTTTTCTGGCTTGCACTGAGTGGTGCTACTGTATAGAGAGTTTTGCCACTGTAAAAATCAGCTTGTGCAAACATAAAGAATGGTGATTTGCGATGTTTGATGGTTTAATATCAAGGCCATAAAAAATAGAAAATACAATCAAAACTAGTTTTTATTTTAAATGGCTTAGCTATCCTATCACTAGGAATTAGCTTTCATTTTTGCTATCTTGTAATAGCTGCAAAACATGAATAAAATTTTGTGGCATGTGATAGCAATGTAAAAGCAACTAGGAAGATGAAAAACTATTAATTATTATTGAAATAGCAGTACCATTGGCAGATATAACTTTAAAAAGTAGTAGAATTTTTTAATAGAATATTTTAAGCACTAGTTTTATACTTTCTTACCATTTATTTATTGTAGAGGCAAATTCTTTAGAGTCAAAAAACATTTCAGATACAAAATGGCAGGTGGAGGACAACTGTTTTTAACTGATCAAATCATTTTGTTCTTATTTTCCTCAACTACTAATAGATTATGAATCTTGAATTCTATTAATAAATAATAATCAAATGTGATATTGTTTGGAAATAAAAAAATATGCACTATATTCCAGATGCAGATACTATGCCATTGCACTAAACCATGCAAGGTAAATCTACTAATGAAGAACTTGAAGAATGACTCTCAAATATACTGCTTTCCATGGTACATAATTTCATTTTACATGGGAAAAAAATCTTGGCACTTAATTGTTAAAATTATCTTTAATACCTCATAATTATGAAGTTTGTTCTAAGTTGTTTTTCAGTGGCAAAAAAGATTGTAGAAGACCTTAATTTTTGAGTGATGAAAATAAAAAGACTAGGTTTTATCAATTGTATAGAATTTTTAGACTCTGCAACTTTGATTTGAAGTTGTTTGATATCTATTATCTTATCATATAAAAACTGTGATATTAGTATTAGTTATGCAGAATTCATATTGTGTTTAAATACCAAAAGGAATGTTGATTACACCTGTCTACTTAATTGACCAATCTGTAATTTTTGTTACTTTACACCAGGTGACAGTAAAACATTACATTGTGAATGTGCAATTCTGCGAATGCATTAAACAACTCCGCTCACACTGACTATATAATAAAATAATTATCAAATTATCTTTTATAAGCATTCTTCATTTTAATGTAATATTTTTACAAATAGACGGATTTTTCTTTTAAACAATACATTTCAATAAGTATTTAACAAAATAAGTTACTGCACTAATAAACAGTTCTTATTACTAATTTTGATTATAATTACCGTTAAATTTTCCTTTCTATTTTTCTTTTAATGATATTTAAAAATATATAATTGATTTTATTTTGCATTATTTTAGAAACTTTCATGTAATTAGAATAATTACAAATTAAATAATCCGAAATCTTTAGAGAAGAAAAATAATTTTAAAAAACAAAAATGATAATGTATTCAAGCAAAAAAAAACTTTTTTATTTTTATATTCTGATCTATAATTTTGCTTTGTATTAAAAGTTTAATACTTATTCAAAACCTTTTAAGAAGTCTTACAATAGTAACACAAAATCAGTGTTCATAAATCAGCAGTAATAGCAAATTACTCACTAAATATTTAGATAACTCTTATCTGCTTCAGGTAGATAACTTAAATGTTATTATTAAAACTTTTGTAAAATACAAACAATTCTCTTTTTTTCATTTTCTATTATTCTTTTAAATAAATATTTAAAAAAATCATTCATTCACACACATTCACATACAATAATATTGTTTAAAATATTGCAAAATGCTTTTATACAAGTATTCTTTTTTTTTTTTTTATTGATCGAGAAATTCGTCTAAAAAGATTGACGAAGCATGTTTTCTTTTTGTAAATTTTAGTCTACAATATATATAAATGTATTGAATGTACTTTATTAATATCAACTTTTAAATACATTGATATTACATTTATGTTTATAAATATTAATTTCTGATATTGTTTTATTATTTTCTTGCATTTATTTATAAATATTATATTATATACATAGACTTTTTGTTACTAATTAGTTATTAAACATATGCTACAGATAATTTATTGTAACGAGAATTAAAATTATTGTAACAGAAAAAAAGAACAAATTATATTTATTAAAATTTGACTTACATGTGTCTAACTTTCTGCCATCACAACTTTGATACTATATGCTTTAGATTAACACATTAATGATTATTAATTAACAGTTAGTGGGCTAGAGATTATCATATTCCTAATCCAGATATAAACTTTAAATTCATTAAACATAAACAGTAATCTAACTTCATCTTTCTTTTTCACGTTTAATGCCGTTTTTAAATATATTTAAGTCATCTATGTTTTAAAAATGAGTAATGAATTGACATTTTAACCAGTATTATATTTATATATAAAACAATAACCATATTCAAGTTATTTATAAAGAGAGAATTTCTGTTTTCAATGTTCTATCACCATAAATATAACTAAAGGTTTATTGTTCAAGAACTTGTAACAAATTTGAGCATCAATGGTGCTGGAGTAGCAGTTTCAATCCATAAAGCCTGGGCTTCTGACTTCTGCTACTCTACCAGAAGCACTAAACCACACAGAGCAAAAAATCGAGTTATCAGTAATCACTAGATAGTAATGCAATTTAATTCTCATTCCCAGATCAGTTTTTGGGTTTTGCTATTATCAATAAAAAATTGAGAGATTAAAAACCACAATTAATACAGTTATGGACTTGGCAACCATGTTTAATTCATTATTTTACTATCAAGTATATATAGAAATAAGTACAGGCAGGAGAAAAGCTCTTGTTAATATAAATAAGTTTTGAAAATCAAGTGGCATTGTAGTAGTATTATTTATAATTAATAAAAAAACAGCAACAAAACTAACTCTTAATTAGTTAATTTTAACAAAAACATCAAAAGTTCAAATTAGTGCAGAAGACAACAAAATAAACACCAGCACTCTCTATCAGAATTTGTTATTTTGAAGTAGAAATTTTGTTCTTAATTCCTAATTATTACATATACTGAATTTAAATAACTAAAAATTAATTCTTAAATTATGATAATACAGTTTTCTAAAGAGGTAGTAATTATTTACTAAACAGGATTAGAGAAATAGTTTAGATAAATAATATTTGCTATTCATCTTTGATTCTATCCTTTTATTATACAACAACAATAATAATATTAATAAGTAGAGGTATAGTTATTAACATGTATGGATTTGCATAACAGGAGATATCCAATTAAAGATGAATGATAAACATTATCAACTTTTTTTTTAATATTTAACAAAGATATTCATTCAGACTAAATTCTTTCTATTTTATATTCCTATTTAATATCAATTATTCAATCACTTATTTTTTAGAAGCTTATATTATTATTAATTATATGTATTGCTATATATCTTGGAACATTTTTGTAAGTCCATTTATTTAAAATTATAATTCTTTTTTTTTTTTTGTAAAAAAAATATTAGATGCGACAGATCTTTTTCTAACAATTGTCTACCATAGACCAAAGTATAACCATATATACCAACATGCACACACAATTATATAAATACATTTCCAAAAAAAGTTCATGCATTGCAGTGATAGTCCATTTATTTGCAATGTCCATAAATTAAATTTAAATTTAAAGTGGAGAAATT
The DNA here is from genome assembly GCA_028023455.1 of Epiperipatus broadwayi. Classification (NCBI taxonomy): domain Eukaryota; kingdom Metazoa; phylum Onychophora; class Udeonychophora; order Euonychophora; family Peripatidae; genus Epiperipatus; species Epiperipatus broadwayi. Next base: position 198,476 of record JAQFVV010013072.1, on the reverse strand, counting down.
GTGAAAAAAGTTTTAGATTGTACTCAGGAAATTATTTTTTTAGATTGCCACTATAAAACTCACCTCTCTAATAATACATATTGGTCAGTAAATTCTTAAACAATAAACAAAAAAAACCTCAAACCATAATTATATGGTCATTTGAAAAGGCCACCAATGAATAATACCTTTATTTTCCACCATCTTTTTATTTTTTAGGAGGCTTAAGTGATAAAATGAAAGCTATCTATTTAATAGTGAAAGAAAAAATCATATACAAAGTGGACTGCATTTCAAAAAGAATAATCTATTAAAAAACTAATGGAAAGAAAAAAAAGCATATTTATATTATTGCTGTTTGCACTTCTAAATGGTGAAAATTGTAACCATGACAAAAAATAAAATTTTCAATAAGATTTTGAATTTATTGAAAGAAGATAGGAAATGGTAAATTGTTTTTGTAAATATTATTCTATTGTATCAGAATGTTTAAAGTCTGTATGAAGAATTTAACTGAAAATTTAAAATGGATAACTCCAAGCCATTATTGGAAATAACAATAATTACATAGAATGCAAAGTCCATTCAGAGTAAAAATATCAAAACAACTAAAGAAGTCATACCACCAATAATTAAGCTGCTGCCACTTTTTCATAGAATTAAAAAAAAAATTATTCAGAAAAAAACAATATCACAAAGCAAACTGGGTTATTCTGATACAAAAATAGTTTCAGCTCAATAATCAGATTCTTCACTGTTCATTTTCTTTAAGAAAAAAACAAATAAAATAATAAGTTATTATTATTATTTGAATGAATTTGCGTAAGAAAACATACCATAGTTATTACAATAATATATATACATAAGTTTTCTCAATTTACAATTGATAATTATTATATTATTGTTTTTTAAATTTTTTGTTCATATTATAATCTTTGTACTATATAAAAACAACAACTGTATTATATAAGTGTGTATTGAAAATATTATTTATCTGCAAAATAGTAGAGTAAATAATAAATATGTATGGTATTGTACTCAAAACTCATAAACAAAACATGAGCTATTAACTGCTGTATATGATATTTGATGGGGAGCTTGGAGCAAAATATAATATTATTTCTCTATATTTTCATTACTTGAATTTATAATTTTAATAAACTATGTAAAAAATATAACGATAAAATAGAAAATAAGTTTTTTGAACAAAAAATAGGATGAAAAAAAAATCTGAAAAAACCCAACAAGATTAATTAAGACCTAGATATCTTTTCAGAAAAAATGACTAAGATGTTTATCAGCTTGTAATATTTTAAATGAAAATTGAGTTATATACATTTTTTATTATATTTTGTTTTACACACAGCTGCATTTTAATACAATTATTTAGTAAAATATTTTTCATTTTATTCTGCATGAACAAGTTCAGGGATAATATGACAAATGGTTTTTTACTAAATTTGAAATAAAGTTTTCTAATTTTTTTTTTTTTTACTCATATTTAATTTTTGAATTACCAGTATATGAAACAAAGATTTCTAACAATTTTTTTTATCATTCTGTTTAGACAACTTTTTACATTTATCCATGTGCCAAACCTGAATAAATTTTTTTAAGATATGGTAAATTTTCCATTGATTATCTATCTATTTTATTTGTGAAACATTTTTATTTTATAATCTGAAATATTAATATTAGACCCTTTGTGGAATTACAATTTTATTAATTTTAATACAGATTACTGTACATTATAGAGATACTGGACTTGATAATTTATTATTTCATGTAAAGGTTATATATATTACAACCATACAGTTACTATTGTAATTTTCTAGTATAATTCAAAAACTGTAAAAACTGTATTGATTTTAATTTTTTATGGTTAAGCAAATACTGTATAATCACCACTAACATTGGTTAAATAGCATATAATATAATAAAAATTAACTTCAAAAGTCTATCATATTAATGCTTAAGAGAAAATATAATTTTATAAAGAATTTTAAAATGTCTTCCCAAGCAGATTTTCTAATCAATGCATTTGTATTGTGTCATTCTTATAATTAAAGACAAATGATATGAAACTGTAGAGACAAATTGAAGTATACACACATATAAAATTAAATATTTTACAAAGAAATACAGATTAGAATAATAATTCTCAAATTACAACACAGAATATATTAAAAGAAAGTAATTACATTTCACTATAAGGTGTAGAACAAACAGTTCTTATATTTTATGTGTGTGCATGGAAGTTTGTGTTTAGATTTAACAAAATTGGTTTAATTTGATTAATTTAAAAGATATTTATTTAATAGTGTAATTTAATTAAAAGTTCAATTTAAAATTAAGCAGAATAAATATCTGAAAACTTTTTAGTTTTATAGATTATTTGTTTTAAATAAGTGATTATAAAATTATTTTAAACCGGAATGAAATGAAGTTATTGAAAAGTTTGAAATTATTATTATTATTATTTTTTCCTTTCATTTTGAACAGCATCTAGAAAAATTGACACATTAATTCAAAAACCAGACAGCATCTATCAACTGCATCCTCTGTAACCTTGATGATTCTTCTAAATTTTCCTGTAACAATAAGGAAGCATCAAAGCATAACAGGAAATATGAGTTAATCCAGACATTAGCTGACCAAAAGGTATAAATACTGGTACTTCAAAAAATCACTTAATTTTCACAAAATTTTAGTGCATTCAAAATCCAGGCAAGTTAAAACTTTAAAATAGCCATTTTGTTTGCCGTCATTACTATGAGTAAATAGATCATCTCATTCTAGGTATTTTTCTTAGATTGGCAAAAATGTTTTCTTCTCCCCAGATTAAGAAAAAAAAAGATAAACAACAACAAATAAACAAATTATTACTGATTATTATTTCAAGAAAATGTCATTTATTATAATGAATTGTTTATTGAAACTATAAATTTATTCATGGGATATGCCTAATAACTTCAATCAGGTCACTTATATCTTGCTAAAAATAATGGCGAAACAACTTTCCTTTTTATTTAAAAAAATATAAATATCTTGTCTGAATATTATGGATTACCTTATCATGAATTATTGAAAAAAAGTTTATGTAATAAATTTCAATTCAAATATATAGTTATAAACTTCATAGCTTGGTGAAATGCTGAATTTTAATTAATCAATGAAAACAATTGGTTTATGGATTATAGCCTATTGCTTGGTCATATATAATACAGACAACCTGAACTATATAGTAATATATGATTAAATCTCTGTATACTAATGGATGGATTAATAAAATACTTTTAATTAAATAAGTGTTGAATGCCAGTTACTTGGATGTAAAGTTATAGTGTTTTGCAAATGGATTAAAATTGCTTCCCCTTTATATAATAAACTATGATTTACCTCCTGTGCTTGAAGAAATGGATTATAAATCATAAATGCCTAATATTTTAACATTACCAATAAATTATAGATTATGAATGCAAAATATTAAATATTATAAAAGTCAAAATTTTCAGAAAATCTTAAAATAGATTGTGTTCAAATATAAACAACATTGGATTAACAAATTTGCTTAGTTGAATTTTATTAATCTTCATATTAAGTTCCAATAAGAATTAAATTTACAAAAGAATGATGCTTTTATTAGAATGTTCCTGTGAATTTCCAAAAACATTGAAATATTATACAAGTGTAAATATTTCCAAGGGGTAAATTTTAATCATTTATCACTGTTGGAGTATAGACTAATGAATTACTTAGTGAACTTTATTATAATTTTTTCTTATTTAGTTAGAGTTACTATTATTAATGTAATAAAGAAATATTAAATTTTTCCAGTTATTATTATTACATGAATGTACAGGTAACAATTTTATAAATTTTATTATTTATGATATTGAGTATGATTAAATATATGATTTACATTGGAGCCAGGTTGTATTAAAGTAAATAACTTTTAAACTTATATAAAATTTGTTATATTGAATTTATATGTTTTATTGATTCTTAAATTTCAAACTCAAATTTATTAGAAGTTAATCATCCTTAATTAGATAATTAGGTCTATTAGGAATATTTTATTTATAACTCCTATATGTTTATATTAATTTTTTAAAATGCTATGATATGCAATCAGGCTTCCTAATGATATGAATTATAATTTGTTAATAGAGTTTTACTCCTAATGAAATATTAAGTTTTTAAATAATATAGAAGCTTAACAAATGAATCCAGTAAAAGATATAAAGTATAATAAATAAACCACATATTTTAAATATCATTTAAGAGTGCTATACAAATAATTTCACGTTTTTAAAAGAATGAAACACTTATCCAGTATAAGTAAGCCAAGGTGATTAGTTATTGATTAGTTAGTTATTGGGAACAAACAAATTAAAAGCAATAGGAAACATTTATTATGATTATTATTAATATCCTCCAGTATTTAAATTGAGGATTTTTAAATAATATGTAACCTACTCCAATGGAGTGTTAGGGTCTTTGTAATACTGTATAATTACACACTTTCATATCCTAAGCTTAGATTAGACAGAGAACAAATGTTACTATTTATTGGTTGTTTTATATAATTTTTATAATTATGTTTGTTATTATTCAGTCATTATTTATTTATATATTTTACAATAAAGCAATTGCTAATTTTAATACTTCTATTTTGTCATTATTAAAACCACTGACACTACATATTTATGAAATAAAGGTCATATTTCTAAAATATTAGATTACACATAAATTTATTTGAATTGGATACATCATTATTGTTACCACTGCTATCTGAAATACAAAGGTATAGAGTAAAATGATATACATAAAATTTCATTTTACATCTATCATACCATAAATTAATGAATAAATGTTACATCACTACATTTATTTTCTTATTTTATGTAAATGATTACAATTGATTCATAATCCTGAGACAAACCATTAGTTATATAATTTTAAAATTGTTAGCCTTAGATTAAACACAGATTAATTTATACTTAATTAGTTCTTAAAGTAAGAAATATATTAAAAAATATTTACTTAAAATATATTAAGAATAGTAGCATATGTACTTTGAGAAATTTATTTATTTCAAATTATATATATTATTAAAGTATGAAATAATATTAACATTTATTTTATATGGAAATAGAATATATGTATTGCAAGTTACTTTGGTAAATTCACTTCCTTATAGAACACATTTGCCTCAATTGTTTGTCTTTTGTTCTTATTTATCACAAAATTTTGAGAACTTCTCATTATTGTTTTATAGTTAGAAATTGGCTTTAAAAATGTCCTATAAGATTATGGATTCATCATCCATTTTTGAGGATATAATATATATAATAGAAAATTATATTACATTACAAAATTAGCGAAAAGACAACATTTTACTAAAATTCTTTCATGACTATGGGTTTATCTGTTAAAAAATGGACCTTCTAGGGTGATAAACTTCCTCAAGTGATTTCACTTGAGAAAGTATATTTGTTAAGAGATGAAACCATAATCATGAGAGAATTTTAGAAAAAATTTGTTTTTTGGCTAATTTTGTAATGTTATATTATTTTTTTAATTTTAGTTATCATTACTAGTATAGCATTAAGCAGTATTTAATATATATATATGTTGTAAGAGAAGGCTTACAACTAGCTTATACAAACCTGTCCCAATGTCTTCTTCAATATCTGAATTCAAACCCAGTGGTAGGAAAAATAAATATCTTACATACTTGATTATATAAATGTAATATATAACTTCATAAACATACATATACACTGATATATTTGAGAGATTAATGTTTTTTTTTATCTATCGTAAGTAAATAAATTGTTTGTTTACATTGTGTGTATATATATGTAGATAAACAAAATGCATAGAAAATAATATGTTCGTTTATTGGTAGAAATTAATTGTTTTCCTATTTTTTTATTCATTTAATTTTATTAATTAAAAAAATACTAATTGACTGACATAGACAGACATAAAGATTAAATTTATATGAGGTCAAGATTTAATAAATGGTCAAATTTGGAATAATAAATATGATATTTTCAAATGCGATTTTTTTATTATTTTCAAGTTGCAATTATATGGTTTTTTTTTTAGTAGTCACGTGATGAAAGAGCGCTTCTCTTTACAATTGAAAAAAAAAAAGCAGACAATCGAGAGACCGGGAATTAGGAAGGCAGCAAGAAAGTTAAGTTTTTGTTTCTTCTCAAAAATGAAAATAACTTTTTGACAGTTAAGGGAAAAATGTTTGCTGTTTCCAGAAGTTAAACCTTAATTTAAAATTAATAGTAATGAACGATTAATCAATCAAGTTCTTTTATAAGTTAAATTCATTATAGAAATATTAATGCAAAGGAAATCTGAATACTAAAAAAGTAAAAATAACTGTTTTTTTTAAAAGCTATTTTATATATATATAATCAAGCTAAGTTATAATATACGGTATAATACAGGAAACATTATGATATATTCGGGGTAGAAAATTAAATACTGTGGGACGTTTCTAACTAAATTCTACGTCAGTGCGTGATTATGAAATTATAACATCTGTCATCAAAATGTCTATTTTGGAAACGCTGGTGCACTACCATTTTCCCATGGATTCATCCGATGAGGAAAGCTATTTCATATATATAAATAACAACAACAAAGTTGGTGAAATGGAACTTTGCCATGGATATTGACATTTTTCTTTTATTGACTGAATGCTTGCTTTACTCAAGAGAAATCATATACTTAATTCACGTGATGATTATATATATATATATTTTTTACTTTTGTAATTTTTTATTTGAAAGTTGATGTATTTTTTTTTTATTGTGTGTTTAAAATGTATTTTTCCAAATTCGATCTACAACTTAAAGGTGAACCAATGGATGGAAAAATTCTTATTGATGTAAATTTACAAATGAATCCTCTTCAATTAATATAGATAGAGATATATGTATATAATTTTTAAATAAAGTAAATTTTTAGATTCCTCTAGAAGTCAAAAGTAATCCATCCAGGTGACCTTTTCCCAAGTAAGATTTTTTATATATATATAATATTGAGGGAAAGACTTTAAGACAACAAGACTAGATAGATAATATACTAATCAATTTTACTAATATTTACTTGTAATTTTATTTATTCTGAATATATAATTAATCCTTCTGAATAAATGGTCTTTAGCTATCATTAATTTCTACCATAACTTTAACCTACATATAGATAAATGGGGGTGGGCATTTATAGTGATAATACACATTGTAATAATTATTCTAATGGGATAATATTATAATTAATGAATTCTTAGTGTGATTTTCTTTATTTTGTGTTATGTTTATATATATATTTAGTAAATTACAGAATATAATGTACATAATATAAGTCAAATTATTATGTTTTGTTTTCTTATATGAAGTCACCATGATGATAAGGAAACCATTTTTTGATATCTAAATATTAATCTTTTATTATTTTTGTTTGTAAACATTTATATTCTTTATATATGTTGTTAATAAATTAGTTGTTTAAATCAATCTGATCTCTGTTTGGTCATCACCATCATCACTATGCATTTATACCAACAGATGTTCATCACCATCATCACTACTATGCATTGAAACTATTAGATATTGATCATCATCATCACATTATGAATGTACACTACTATAGGTTTGATGATCATCATCATCATTATGTATTGCTTTTATAAATAATTTATCATCATCAATATTTTCCTACATCTGGGCTTATATATATGTGCAGATTTAGATTATAATTGAGTAGGTCCATCCCTGAAGAGAGCTGATTGTAAGAACTCCCTGAGTTCGAATTCCATGGTATAATGGGGTTTATAAGGGAGATGTAATGGATATGCGCTGGTCCAGGTTACATTGAATTATTTTTAAGTAAATTATAGGTTAGAATATTAAAAGTAAATGTGACTTGGAACTGGGCATTTCATTGTGACATCTGTAGCACTATTTGAAGGCTCAGATCTGATAGTAGTGAGATGCGTCCCCTTTATTATCTGTCATTGCTAATTCTAAAACATCTGACACACCTAAATGTGTTGTCGAATCACAAAGTTATGATATGACTTGTTGTAGTAGGTTGACACAGTTCATCCAAGTTATCCAATTACTTAGTCATATTCAGTCATCATATGGTGTACGTTGTGGTTCTTGTAAATATGGCACCATTAACTTTGAGGTGGCAGGTTCCATTATATCTGGCACACAATGTATTAGCCATGAAGATGTTACAGTTGTTAGAGGTATCCAAGCGTATTTTTGGACTGTGGTCATCCATTATATCTGGTGCCACAACAAGATATGGCAGGTAAGGTTGTTAGAGTTGTCCTGTTATAATATATATATTCGTATTCATTTTTTCTTCAAATGTCTCAGTAGAAATTTCACTGGTCAATTGCTGCTTTTTTGAACCTGCTATATTTGTTGCCATTTTAAAAATGTATCTGTTATGTTCCTATTGATTTTTTAAAAAAATTGACTCATGTTCAAAATCTATTAATATTTGGAAATGATTTGCAGATTCTAATTTAAATTTATTGTATCACGGAATGGAAGAATAACATCCCGAAAATCTTTTTTTTAATTAAAAATTATTAATTAAATATTTTAATTTTTTAATATTCTTTTCTTTTTTCTTAAGGCCAAATTTTCATTGATCCTGATGTCTCTAGATATACTGTATTTCTACCTATTTATTAAATAATAATTTTTTATTCATATATCTTACACATTAAGTATATTATTATTATATTGAAAATAACATTAATGAATTGATTTTTGAACATATTAATTGTTGTCCATGATGACAAGATTTTTAATGTCCATCTAACGATTTTGTGAGCTGATTTCAATAAACAAAGTATTTAAAGTATTTTTAAAGTAATTTCACAAAAAATGTTATGAAATTATTAACTTTGTATTAACTTTTTTTGCTGTTAGTTGAATTTTTCATATTAAAAATGGAAACTTTCTTGTAAATACACATACATTTATATATATGTAGAAAGTCAAGAATTTCTTTTGTTTTAAAAACTACTATTGAAAGTATTAAAAGAAATATTATATATAATACATTGTAAAAATTTAGCAGATTATATTTATATATAAGCAAAACCAAAACAAATCTTTAAATAATTGGCAACATTACAAAGAATTTTGCAGCAGCAGTGAATAAGAAGGAATTACTAAGCTTGACAAATGATTGGTAACAAGTTATGAGTAATTTTCTAGTTTTCTTTTACTCTCAGCTAAGAATATTTAGAAATTTACTTACTGAACAATATAAATAGTTGGTTACGATATTTATTTCCTGGTTCCATAGATAAAAATCTTAGACCTGATTAAAATATGAAAAAAAAAAATCAAGCGTTATCTAATAAATATATTTAAAGTGTTGGAATGGCAGAAATATGTAGGAATTCTATACAATAAAATTATATATATATAATAAAGCAATAATGTACCAAGGGTTATAACAATATTACTAATCATCATCATCATCTTCAGCCATATTGATCCACTGCAGAATGAAGGACTCCAAGTTTAATCCAGTTTCATTGATCTATAACCTCTCTTCTCCACATCATAACACCAAAGTTCTTTATTTACTTCATCTACCTCATATGTGATCTCTTTGTAGGTCTTTTACAATCTTGTAAGATCCAATCTAAGATATTAGTTATTAATCTAGTATCATTTTTTTGTAGCAATATGTTCAGCCCAGCTGCATTTTGGTCTTTTAATTCTTTCAATAATGTCATTAACACATGTTTGATCTCTCATCCATGTTTCTTGTTTCAGATCTCTCCTCATTAATTCTACACATATTTCTCCATATGTCATTAAATGGTCTGAAGCTTCTGTATTCTTCTTTTGTTAAGTGTTCCAGTCTCAGATCTATAATTAAAAACTGTTAAACACATTTATTAAAAATTTTTCATTTCAAACACATAAATATATTAAATGTTACTAATAACCATTATAAAATGCAGAAGTACTTTCAGTTATTTCACAATCATTTTTAACTGGAATTTTTTTAACATAAATTTTAACATTCATCTTTTGGTCTATTAAGTCAAGATTTTATATTTCTATTTATCAAAATTGCCTCTCTGATTTTTCTTTTATTATGGTTTCCTTCATCATGAAGCATTTTAATGTTTTTCTTGTTAAAATTAAAAATAGAACTACATGTTTTTTTATACTCAAAAAAAAAAAAAGCAGACACTATTATTAAATCATTATTAGTCTTATTTTTTATGTTAGTATCAAAGTTGATGTTCCTTTAATTGTTTTTTAATAGCACATTTCAATTTGCCTGTGTATAAAGCTTTGCATTTATATTAAATTTGATAAGCAATATTATTTTTTTGTTAAGCATTATCACATTTTTAAAAATTATTGATGAATTTATTAATATTAGGTGGAACACAAAATGAAATTCTCTATGTATATTTTTAATAAATTTAGCTTAAAAATCCAGAAAATTTGTTTACTATTTTACCCAACTTCAATTAATTTATTTGTGAATGATTTCAGTATTTTTTAGTTATCACTTTCATAACAACACAATTTATCATTAAATTACTATAATGTCAATGATTTCAATTTCTAATGTGTACACAATCTGTTAACACAGTAGCAACTTTCTCCATATAATATTGCCATCTAATGCAGACTTATAATAATTAATGAATGCTAGATGGTTAAAATGCCTCATCATCCAATATCTCCAAATTAGTTTCTAGTTTATAGCTAGCTTTGGATCTGAGAGCAGTGTATCGAAATCTTTGGATCTAATATATCCCTCCAGCAGTCATCTTTTGACTTTTTGTTAACTATAAAAGTATGAGCTCAAACTGTAAACAATAACATTCTTATCCAAGAAATAATGGTGGCTATGGTTATTAAAAACCAAAGACATGAAAATATTTAGGTACTGAATTGGGTTCAAATCTGTATGATTATACAAATAAACTAGCCTGGATTGAAAACATTATTGTGTTTTCAATTTGGGATCATACTTTTATATTTAATTAAAGGGGTAAAAGATAGATTCTGGAGAGATGCCTTAGATTCAAAGATCTAGATGGAGTGCTCTCAGATCCAAGGATCCTCATTGATGAAAACAATTAAGGTAAGAACTAGTCTGGGAATATAGGATGAATAGGCACTAGATAGTGATTTTTATGCTCTAATCTTCTATTACAGTCGAAACTGTTATAATAAATAAAATTCTTTGCTTAAAGTGTTAAAGGAGGGTTGATGAGTTTATAGTGATTATTATATCCTGCACTAGATGGCAATATTGTATAGAGAAAGTTTCTATTATGATAATTTATCATTACAAAAAAAGGTATATGCTCAGTCATTAAATGCATCATTGGTACATTTGATTTTTAATATATACAACTTTTTTGTAATAATTTAATTATCATTTTATAATTTAATAAATTAGGAAGATTTTCTCAATACTAAATTAGTAGATCTTGTGACAAATACATTAACAACTTAATGTATGTGTGGCACAACCTGCTACTTTATTAAATTATAAACTGCCAGTTAAACTATTACAATAAAGATAATATATATACTAGAAATCAAAAGTACCAATTATGCATAAAATGGCAAGTTTTAATTATGAAAATGATAAATAAAAAAATAGTGAAAAATTTACAGAAGACTGTTATCTCAATTAAAAAAAATATAACAGTGTAAAGGAGTAAGAAATTAATAATAAAAGTTGATATCTATTCCATATGTTTTGAATGCTTATACTAAAATTATTAAAACTATGTATGGGAATTGTATAACACTTCATTTTGTTGTCAATAATTCAAATAATGTGGTACCTTTGAACAAAAAAAATATTGTATATCAAATTTCATGTAAGTGTAAAGCTTCACATATAGATGAATTGAAGTTTAGAATTGAGAAATGTTTAAAGGAGCAATGATTTAATAATAGTGCCTCCTTTCTTAGATCTAAAAAAACATTTAGTTTTACTTTCACTTTTGATCTGGAAAAGAATTCTTCATGGGCAAAGAAACTATAATAAAAGAAAATTAAAGAGGCAAGTTTGATAAATAGTAACAAGAAATCTTTAATTAATTGACAAAGTGCAAATAATAACCCACAAATTTTTGGCTTTCACATAATTCCAGTTGAAAATCATTATGCAAATAACTGAAAGTACTTCTACATTTTATACTGGTTATTAGTAATATTTATAATGTTTTATTATTTTATTATTATTGTAATAATTAATTTACAATGAATATTTTATTTGATATATATATAAATTTTATTTTTTATTTTCATTTTTAGGATTATTAAAACCTTTAAGCATATATATATGTTAATTTTATAAATTTAGACATAGCATGAAATATAAAAAGATATCTTAAAATGTCAAATGGGTTTAGGTAAATTCAAACTTCATTTAAATTTTTCAAATATATTCAACTGTTAGTAGTAGCAGAATGAAATTTGAATCTTAGATTTGTAAATATAAATGTATGATCTAATAAATTAAGCTATTCTGCCAGAGGCTACAGTCAGTAGAAATTTTATATAATTATCTATAAGGGTCTTTCTGAATTCTCTACTTTTTTTAAGAGCAGTATTAAATAATGGCCTCCAGATATTATGAATAATCACATTAGATTATTTTATAGACTTATTTGCTCTTATCATGTGATTTGATTCTTTGAATTTTTTTATTTTATATTTTTTTCCAATCAAATATATATTCATTGAGACATATATGATTTTCTACTTTACATATATAGTAATTATATGTTGGATTATTTCCATAATTTAATATTAAATGTTAATCTTTAGAAAAATTCAAACTTTATTTAAACTTTTAAAATACATTCAACTGTTAGTAATAGCACACAGATTAATATATAACACAATATTTCAAGTAATATTTTTCTCCTCTCTTCTTCAATTGTTGTGGCTTGACCAGTGACAGTAATAGCATAACACTTGAAAAAATAACGGAAACTGGGCTTTGGATTTGTTTAAGATAATTCTCTAACAAACTAGATTACTCTGCCAAAGGTAAGAGTTATTAGAAATTTTATATAATTATCTATAAATGTTCTCCTGAATTCTTCTTTTTTCCTAAGAACAAGCTTAATTAATGGCATTCAGACATTATGAATTATTACATTAGGATGACTTATATAGGCTTATTTGTCTTTGACATTGTTCTTTTTTTCTCTGTTTAATATTCTCTCTTTTTCTTATGCAGGCACCATGTTATTAATCATAGGTATACAATAATATTTATTGCTTCTTCATTAAGCTAAGAAAATACCAGCATTTAGATATTTTTTAATATAGTTTATTTCTTTTGTCTGGCAAAATATAAAATCTCACTTGAGAACTAAGATAGATTATTAATGCTAAAACAGTAAAAGCATTAGCATATAATCAATTAATAACATATATTTCTTTATTAGAAATATAATTAAAGTAATTCACAAAATGTAATTACTGCATTTAAATAATAACAATCATTAAATAAATCATTCTGGAAAAAATATTGGACAGAGAGGAAAATGTACAAAAAAAAATATTAAAAAAAACTGCTCACATGACAATAGCAAATAACTCTATAAGTCAATGATTGTGTGATAATTCATAATGTTTGGAAGCCATCATTTAATTTTGGTCTTAAGAAATAGTAAAAAAACCAGGAAGACCCTCATATATAAGTATATAAAACTTATACTGATTATTAAATTGGAAAAATAACTTAATTGAAGAACATCACATTAAGGTCAATATTCGCAATCTAAAAGTTTAGTTTTTATTCCTATGCTTGTACTATCACTCATTTAAGTCATCAATACTTGAAGAAGAGAGAAGAATATTAACATTCAAAACATTGTATTAAAATATTTGGGTGCTATTATTAACCATTGAATGTATTTGAAAAGTTTTTCTAAAGACATTTTACATTTAATATTAAATGATGGAAATCAACATACAAATTATCAGTAGAATGCTATCACCATGAATCTTCAAACAAATATTAAATTACAATATTTGACATTTAAAGTTATAATTAATGATTTGTTAAGTGCATACTCATTATCTAAGTAATATATATTAAGGCTATAACCTTAAGAATATCCACCTAGATGCAATGGTAGGGACATACAAATCTTAACACAAGATTAACAACTTTAAAAGACATGAGCAACCACTTATCTTTGATCTACTTTTTAATTATATAGGCGAAACTAAAGCATTTTGATTTGAGAGTGTGAAGCTATTAAATATTTCACTGATTAAGTCCACAATTTCTATACAAGCTAATGTACACAAAATGTTTTGATTTACAGCAAGTCAGTGTGAAGCTCTTATAATTAGAAATCTTTTAAGACAATTTAAAGTTGTAATTAATAATTTGTTAAGCACATACTCATTACCTAAGTAATATATATTAAGGCCATAATCTTAAGACTATGCCCCTAAATGTGATGGTCAGGACCTCTACAAACCTTAACACAAGATTAATGATTTTAAAAGACAAGAATGGCCACTCTTATCTTCAATCTACTTTTTAATTATATAGGAAAATCTAAAATATTTTGATTTGAGAGCGTAAAGCTATTACCTACTTTACACTGACTCACTGTAAATCAAAAGATTTCATGTATGCTAGTTTGTATAGAAATTGTGGACTTAATCAGTGAAGTAGGTAATAGCTTCACATTTTCAAATCTTAATGCTTTAGATTCATTTATATAATTAAAAAGTAGGTCAAAGATAAGAGTGGCCACTTTTGACTTTTAAAGTCATTAATATTGTATTAAGATTTATAGAGATCTCTACCATTGCATCTAAGCACATAGTCTTGGGGTTATAGTCTTAATATATATTAAATATTTGTCATTATAATTATTCTTCACATTATGATAATGTATTATCTCTTACACCCATCATATATATATATATATATATATATATATATATATATATATATATACTTCATCATCATCACCTTTGTCAACCATTATCAATCTACTGCAGGATGAATGTCTCTCCAAGTTTAACCCATCTTTTTTGATATCTAGCCTCTCTTCTTCTCATCACCCCTGCACATTTTCTTATTTTATCCATCCAACACACATGTATTTTTCTGTGTTTTTTTACAAACTCTGGAAATCCTGTATAAAATTTCAATTGTTCATCTCTTCTAGTAATATGTCCAGCCCAACTTCACTTCAGTCTTTTAATTCTTTCAGTAATGTCAGTAACATGTTTCTTCTCTTACCCATATATTGCATTTTCACTCTCTTCTTGTTACAACTAACATGCATCTCTTCATACTTCTTTGAGTGGTCTGAAGTCTCTGTATTGCTGTTCTACTAAGTGTCCAAGTTTCAGATCCATAAGTAAGAATTGGTAGAACACATTTATTAAAGGCATATTTCCTTTTAATGTTAAAATATTTCTAACAAAAGTACTCCAACCAAGTTTAATTCCATTATTAATTTCAGCCATTAAGTTTCCATCTGTAGTAATAATTTGACCAAGATATTCATAGTTGTTAATTTCTTCTAACTCATCATAATCAATCTTTATTTTCATCTTTTGAAAAAATCCATTGAACATTACTATAGTTTTTTTAATATTTATCTTTAGTCATACTTTCTTATTTTTATCTGATAACTCTTGCAACATTTCCTGAAATTTGAAAGCATTATTTGTATAAATACTACATCATCTGCAAAATGTATATGACTTAAATAATCTCCATTTACTTTTAATTGTTTAGCTCTCCATTTTACTGCACAAAATACTTCTTGCAGCACTAGTTTAAAAAGTTTTGGAGATATAGTCACCCTGTCTTACACCCTACTCAATGTTAACTTTCTTCATATTATTATGTAATATAATTGTTGCTGTTGCATTTTTATAAACATTCTTCAAAATATGACAATATCCTAAGTCTATACTTTAATGATCCAATGCTTTAATCACTAAAGAAATGCTTATAGAGTCAAATATCTTTTCATAATATACAAATCCAAAGCATAATGACAACTCATTTTCATTGGTCTTTTCTATAACTTCTCTTAATACTTGGATATGATCTACTGTACAAAAATCACTTTTAAATCCAACTTGTTCTTTGGGTTACTTGAAATCCAAGGTTTTCTGAAGACAAGTTGTAATTATCCTGGTAAAACTGATAAAAGGCTGATAAGTCTGTAATTTCTAATATCTTCTTTATCATCTTTTTTAAATATTAATATTAATACTGTTTTCTTCCAATGATTTGCTACATCTTTATCATTTAGACATTTGGTATATAACTTGGCCACATTTTTTTTTTATTTCTGCAATTGTTTTTTTTAATATATCAATTATAATTCCATCCCTTCTTTATAAATTTAATTGCATGTCTCATTTCTTTATTTAAAATTCTGGGAAATTCAGAAAATATAATAGATGTAGGAAGTACTTATTCTTTACTACTATACAATTCTTGATATAATTCTTCTACCAATTTTATGATGTCATCTCTTTTTTAATAATAGTTCCATCTTCTTTTCTTATTGCAGATATAAGTTTCCTACCAATACCAAAATGTTTTACACTCTTGAGTCTTTTATTCTCTTCTACAGTTTTCCTTGCTAGTTCACAATTATATTTTCTTATATCATTATCAACTCTTTCACACCATTTTCCAAAATTTGGGATATTCAATTCTTCTTAATGCATCATTTTTATATATATCTTTGTATTCCTTCTTCATAAATTTTCTAGTCTCAGTAGAAATTTTATTAATCAATTACTTCTTTTTTTTACCAGCTATCTTTGTTGCAATTTTTAAAAGTGTATCAGTTATTTTCCTATTAATTTCATTCAAATATGAATCATTTTCAAAATCTACTAATACTTGAAACCAATTTTCAAGTTCTAATTTAAATTCATTAGAATGTTTCTGAAGATTAGGAATATCAACTATAAATATTGTTTTTAAACAGGCAAAACTCTCCACACAGCAGCACCACCCTGCACCAACCAGAGCAACAAAGGATGCCAGAAGGCTTGTGCATAAAATCCCCATCTATTTCCTACTCATCCAATATCCACAGACAAGTTTCTGGCTTGTAGCCTTCATCAATGATGAGCCTTGGATCTGAGAGCACTGCACTTAGATCTTACGATTTAATGCAACCCTCCAGCAGCCACCTTTTATTTCTACTTAACTACAAAACTATGGGAATGAAATTGAAAACACAATATTTTCAATATAAGCATGTGGCTTCTGGAGGGTTGCATTAGATCCTAAGATCTAGGTGCAGTGCTCTCAGATCCAAGGCTCATCACTGATGAAGGCCACAAGCCACAAACTAGTCTGTGGATATTGGATGAGTAGGCACTAGATGGGGATTTTATGCACAAGCCTTCTGGCATCCATTGATTGCTCTGGTTGGTGCAGGGTGGTGCTGGGGTATTGAGAGTTTTTCCCATTTAATAACAATTATGTGCTAGCATAGGAGATGGTGATCATGTAAATATTGTTTTTCTTAATAAATTTTCTCTCTGTAGTTTTACATTAACATGTATCCTACACCTTACTAATTTATGATCACTTCTTGCATTGAATCTATTAAGAACATTACAATCTTGATGCTGTATCTTCATTTGGATGCTCCCATGTCCATTTGCTTTTAACATTTTTCTAAAAAAAATCATAATGTAAAGTTTTTATTTTTCTGCAAACTCCACAAATGTATGTCCTCTTTCATTTCTATTACCATAACTTAATTTACCTAAAACATGTTCATCTTTTATTTGTTTACTTATTCTAACATCAAAGTCTCCCATAACAATTTTAAAATGTTGTTTAGTCTGAGCAAAAGCTTTTTGTACATCCATATAAAAATCTTCTACTACTTCATCTGTATTAGAACTTGTTGGGGCATTAACTTTAATTATCTACATTTAGTATCTACTATTAAGTTGAATAATTAATCTTGCCACTCTGTCCAATACACCATCAATCTCCACACTGTTGTTCTTCCAATTTTTATTTATAGTGAATGCTACTTCATTTGTACGTCAAATATTTGTGCCTTTGTAGTAGAGTACATGTCCACTTTTTAAATTAATGGTCTCTTCACCTTTTCTTCTAACTTTACAACACCCAATAATGTCCCATTTAATATAAGACAGTTCTTCCAATTCTTGAAATCTTCATTCACTTGAAAGTGATCTGTAGTTGTAAGTACCTAAATAAATAGTCATCATCAAATGGTAACCTGTCTCTACAATCAGAATATTCTTAGCATCCTCTGTCTTCAGACACCAACTTCTGCCTTGGTTGATGACTTTAGACTGCTGGGAATAAAGGCCTTGATTAATTTCTGTTTGTCATGATTGTATAAGGGGAAAAAATCATTCACACACACACACACACATTCATTCTGCTTTATCAGGCAACTGAGAAGAAATGCCATCTTGATTTTAACTCAGAGGTTAAAAGCTTTAAAGAAACTCACCATACTGTGTTGGTCAGCAGCTCAGCCATGATGGTATACTACATGGACAATCACATAGTAATAACAGCTACAAGAACATATGGAGTAGCAATTTGGAATTTGCCCTGCTCATTTTTTTTAAGGACTCCAAGAGTGAACAAAGGGTCTTCTTTCAGTTAATAGTTAATAATTTAAAACATCATGTTCATTTTAGAGTAGTGATAAAGTGTCGTACTCTGGAACGTAGGGTCCTAGAGATTCTGGGGCTGGCACTTCCGGTGCTCAAACTTACGAAATCCCGAGCTATAAAGACATTCGAATATTGTTTTTTTAAATCTAAAATATTAATTGTTAACTACATTATTTGAATTTATTTTACGTATATATCATCAATTGATAGGAATTGATAATTTAAAGGATTAATATTTACATTTCTATTTTTAATTGTGATATAGCATAATACATTTTCAAAACCTTTCCAGACTTTTGATATTTATTGAGTTAAGGCCATATTTTTTTTTCCATCCAAATAAAGACCATAAAGTAAGAATTCACTTTTCAAAACAGATCGACATAAACCCATAAAATTCTTGTGATTGTTTTATAAACTTTTTTAGAGTCCATGTGAGAATATATAGATTTATAAACAATTTTTTTTAAAGAACTAAGCTCAGAGAATGTGCATTTTTAAAGCATTAAAAATATATCTGAATTGCTATAAATTCTTACTTGTTTGAAGTTAAAAGAAATGTGACAGATAAGAAACATTTTTCTCTTTCATAATTTAATATATATTTTTTATTTTTTTTAAATCCTGTCAAGAAATATTTTTTGTAAAAAGATATTTTATATGATCACTTTTTTAAAAATTTATAAATATATAGGTAATATATATATGAATATATCATCTATATATATTCTTTTTTTATCTCTTAATTCCTTTTGATTCAGCAGAAATGAAATAAATACAGGATTTGTAATATTTTATACACAGTGGCACGCGATCTATAGAAATAAAAAAACAATTGTATGTTTATCATATATTATAAGCTTCTTTAACTGTTTTGTTTTTATAAAAAATGGCAAAACTCAATTATTTATTTATCTTGGTTGGTCTATTTACTAAAATGCACTCATTGTTTTCAGAATGAATTAAAAAAAAGTAATTAAATCAATACAGAAGATAGTGTGACGTGATAGTAAGTAATTCATAGATATTTGTAAGAGATTGTATAACATTTTGTTCTAATGAAAGCAATTGCATAGTGCTATAACAAATCAAAAATATACATAATTATATATTGTCTGAAGTGGCACATAATTTTTTTTACTAATCAATATAAATATTATTATTTAATAGTAATATTAGCGATTAAGCCAATGCACATGAGCTTTAAAGATAAATTATAAATGAATACTTTTTTTCCAGACAGGAGGTATAATATTTTAAAAAGAATGGAATGAATCCACCCATTTTTTCGACCCAAACGTTTATGTATGGGCAAATCTTAATTCCACTCACTTAAGATTTGCCCATAGATAAACGTTTGGGTCGAAAGAATGTGTGGATTCATTCCATTCTTTCTAAAATACTATATCCCGTGTCTGGAAAAAGAGTATACATTTATAATTTATCTTTAAAGTGCATGTGCATTGGCTTAATCGCTAATATTACTATTACATAAAAAACATAGCGCTATATAAAATAATATCTCATTAAATATTACTATTATAAATCTATATTTTATTAAAATTCTTTATGAAAGAGAAATTAACAAAAATTGATTTTCCTCACAGTAAGTACTCTGTTTTATTGTAAATACATTTTGCTCATTCTATTTATAATCTTGCATGGATGCATTTATGTATGTGTAGTGAAGCAGTCCGATCTGAGTTCGATCCTAGCTTCATGACATCTAGCCATAAGCCCACTTCAAACCCTAGTATTAACCTTACATTTCTGATGCAATGGGGCTTTATATGTTCAATCCATGCTAATTTCCATAAAGAATAACTTATTTCATAAATGTGTATTAAAATTAATCTTTCAGATTTAAATTGATCAATTCTATTAATAAATTCATGATAAAATTATTCATGAATTTATATATATTACAAATGCGTGGATTGTGCGTATATATTTGTAAATATTAAATATATATAATTGTTTGAAAGTTTCATTGCGTCGGGACTATTTGTTTTTTACTTTTAAATAATTTGTTAAAGTTTTAATGATTAAAAGCTACATTCTTTCGATAAGCTTTCAGATTTTCCCTTTCCAAAAACAACAGTTAAAGTTTTATTAATTAGAAAAAAAGATAAGGATTTTCTAATTAAAATCATTTTATGATTTTAAGAATTCATTTTCTAATTATAAAATGAATTCAAGTTAATAAGTTTGAAAGCCTTATCAAAGAATGTATTTAAAAACAACCAGTAAATCTAAAAACATTGATAATGAAAAAAGCATCAGAGGACAGTATATATAGCTCTGAAAAGTTTGGAGAAGAAAGAAGCCATCTTTGTTGTAGAGAAGTGCAGTAAACTCTGCATTTTAAATAGTGTTTCGATCATGGTAAGGGGCTAAATGTCAGAAATCTGGCTATTGGTTCCTGAAATCCCCTGAAAATCTTCAATGGAGCTGCTGAATCTTTTCCAGACAAATCATGCTGCCAAAATCAAATAAAATGCTGTTCAAGTAATCAACTAAATGCATGCCTACGTTTTTACCAACTCGGACGTGTAACTTAAGGATCCAGCCTGGAAGAAATGGGTAATATATTTCCATAATGAACTTTAAACTTTCTGGCCAGTTCCGAACTTTACTTTACACTCCCTTTAAGAGCTCTTTTCATTCTATAAATGTCATAATATCTGTGTAATAATCTCTGTGTAAACTTTCTTTTATTTATGCTATTATATCATAATTCTCTCAACTTCTAGTCTTTAACTTTCCTTTCTTATGTGGCGGTTCATTTATTTTATTATGTATATTTATTGAGTAAATTTATTAATATTGTTATTTTTAATGATGTGCCAATAATCCTTCAACTCGATGATCTCCTTCATTTTCTTTGCCTTATACAAGTAATATAAACTTAATTCTGATAGTTAATTCTCACCCATTAGAACTAGATTTATACAGTTCTATCAATCATCGAGTCGAAAGAAATTATTAAATGTGTTATTTTTATAATTGGCTAATAATAAATTATTAGCTCATTTCTAATCTATGCCCCAGTTATTTTCTCATGTTTACCAATATGTATTTATTCATATATATATATAATGTTAAAATATTTTTTCAAAAGTGCCGATAAAGGAATCAAATATATTCTAATTCAAATTTCAATTACTTGCTATTTAGATTCAGGAAGGGCATGATGATTGGGGCATAATTAATATGATTTACAAATACTTTAAATAATTTTAGTTAAAAGCTCATTTGACTTTGATTAAATTGATCAAGTCATCACATAGAGAATTCTATAATTGGGTTTTATTTTTCAAACGATGATTATCAAGTCATCATCTTTGAACATTGCTGACATAGGCAATCTTCCGCTCCATCGGGCTGGTCGGTGATAATATTTCTGTTATTTTAAATTATCAAGGAAGAAAGCACTTCCTCTCCTGTTCATATTAGTCAGAGGGCATAAGACTTGTCATATGCAAGCTGCCATGGGACTTAGATTATCGACCAGCTATCGTCTTTCAATTTCATTTTATAGCTCATAATTTGTCAGCACCATTGCCTCTGTTCTGGTAAAGCCCGCTCTGATGCTCGTAATTCATGATGAAGTGATTTAAATTAAAGTCCAACAAATTCTCTGTTATATCTCAAAATAAGTTCTCTAATAAAGATCAAAATTATGCCCTAAAATACGTATCTTGCTCTTCATGAATGGATTTGCGAATGTGAAAATAAATATCACATTCTTTCGTATAAAATTAGAGTAAAAATTTCCCTTACGAATGAATACCTTTATCTGCCTTTTATTCCTTGTTGGGGGCATAGACATAGACTTTCAAATATTGTGTAATATTCATTGGCATATAATGAGGACCGCCACTCTTATTATAATTATAAATTTTGTTTAAGGACTAGAATTAATTAACTTAATCTTTATTTAAAATTCAAACCAAACAAATTATTATTATTAAATATTTTCTAAACACACTTGGTTTCTTAGTTCTTAATTCTTTCATAATTATTTTAATGTTAATGCTCGCTGTCTGTGTTGGCAACCCGAACATATACATATGATTCGATTTAAATTTATTTTTATTCAGTTTATTATCAGATATTAATGTCAGTTCAGTGGTCTCTGATCCTCACCAACCATTGAGCTAGTTTCTTGATGCATAGCACTGTGCCGTTGATTTAGATTTCTACTAATCTGAGCTGTTGAGTTGGGTTTGATTTCAGTTTTGGTTCAGCTGAGTTTGGATCCAACATAGTTTTTTTGGTGGGTTCTTCGACTGGTACAGTAGTGACATGCATCATCACCCAGCAAGCCAGCTGTGTGCATTATTTATATACAAATGTATCAAACATAATACAGAAACAGATACTATTGTATGGATGCATTTAAAGTAATTATTATATTTATACATATAAATAATTAAAAAAAATATTTTCTACCAAGAATTTTCTCAATATTTTTTTTAGACATTATTTTTTGCTGTTCCACTTAATATGCCCAAATGTAAGTAAAGTACAAAAATTATGGGAATAAAGTAACAGAGAATTCAAAATTAGAGGTAGATGGATATATCATGATTAATAAAAGTAATAAACAAAATTATATTTTATGTTTCAGAACCTCATCAGTATAATTGCATCATAAAACAAATCATAAAATCCTTCTTGATAAAAGTAAAGAACATCATTAAAAATGTATTGCATGGGCTATTAAAAATTGAAATGGTTAATCAAATATCTTTACTTAAATATATTAGCTGTCAGTTAAATAGAATTGCTGCTATGCTAGCTATATTGCAACAAATGTAATTGCCAAACATGGTAAATCTTTTGGTGTTGGTGAATATCTAAAAGAAACATGGTTAAAATATGCATTTGTTATTTTAAAGATTTTGAAAATAAAAAAAAATATTCAAGGAATAAAAAACATGGCTTTGGGTAGAAATTTGATAAAAGATAAAATCTTGAGAATATCTAAAGATATAATTCATCAGCAGAAAATATATATAAAATCTTTTTGCCTTGATGAGACTATTGTCATAATTGGATCTGTGATAGAACAATATTAGGGAAGAATTGATTCATTTATAATCTCTTGCAACAACAATGAAAGGAATAGATATTTGCAACACAGTTATAGACACAATTTTTGAAGAAGAAATACACTTTTCCAATATTATATCAGTAACAACTTATAGTTCTCACAATATGATTGGACAGGTAAACTATTTTGTCAGTTCATTTACTGACTGTATTGGACATTAAATTCTGAATTTTCACTGCATTTTACATTAGCAGATCTTAGATGCCAATGATAGTTTTAAGACTTTTTAAGATATGAGATTTCTAGCAAAATTAGTCAATTTTATATCTGTATTCACTTTAAATTAACAAAAATTCATGGAACTATTAAATGAGACAAATTCATTATACAGTAGCTTACTTAAATAAAATAATGTTTTGTTGAATATTTAAAAAAAATTAGACAATTAATTTGTTAATTTAATTTTATTTATTAATTTGTACTTCCAATTAAATTAATTAAATATTAAACTGAAAGGTGTTAATAAAACAATCATTGTAATGTTTGCTTTAGTCAAAACATTTGAAGATAACTTATAAAATTATAATCATGATTGTTTGAAATAGCTATAAATATTTTTCATATGTAGATTTTTTTGCAGATATAGAATCTCAAGAAAATGTAATTAAAATAGATTGAAAGTTTTATATTGTAATTCAGCCAATAATCAACATTTTCTTTTTCAAGATTTATGTATTTTAGGCAATTTGAAGGAACATCAACATTTATTTTATATTTAGATACAAAATTAATAGATAAACTAAATTTGAAAATTTTCAAGTAATTGGAGTTGGATGATATAGAGTGCAATCAATTGATTTTTAAGCCACTTCTATATGAAAATAGAAATTTGAGATATGACTTGAAAATAATTAGATATGATTGATTATTGGATGTAATGCAAAAAATATTGAAAAAAAAATATTAAGAATTTGGAATGCCATTTTCTGAACTTCATTTATTCAAAACAATAGCTGTAGCTATATTAATTTTTTCCTTTGCTAATGCTTGTGAATCTTTATTATCAGACATTAATTTTATAAAAAAACAGATTCAAAAATAGAATGTTTGATAAATCGAGTTTTGACTGGTGTGCTATTAAAAGTGAAAAAAATGTGATTATGATATAAAGCATTTAGTATCTAATGTATAGCAACAAAAATATTATTCAAAAATTTATGTCTATGGTAATTTATTGTTGTAAAATTCTATATTAGTTTTAAAATTATCTCAAGAATTTCAGTAATAATTATTTCTATTTTTTTTCCTATTAAAAATTGCTTGTCACATCAGTAACTCCATAAATATTTATAAGCTTTTGGCAGATGCACTTAAAAATGCTTACCATCAATGGCCTATACAGTATTTTTTCTCAGTGAAAGCAATTTTTCAATTAAAACAATAGAGTAATAAAAAATTATGTGTTATCCGATAATATAATTTAAAAGTATTTGTAAAAGCCTGCACAATATTTTGTCTTGGACCCAAAATATTATCTAAAACTATTATATGTCTCATATTTAACTAACATGGACAATACATACAATTCATATAGTTTTTCAGTAAGTATATTAAAATAAAAAACAAACAACAATCTATCAAAATAATGAAGTAAAAATACTTAAATATATCGTTATATTTTATTAGTGTGTTTATTATTTAAATTTAAATTTTTATATTTAACGATTAAAAAACGTTTTACTTATTTATTATTATACTACAAACATTTTAATTTAAAATATTTAATTTATATCTGATTTCATTTTTTTCCTATTGGGTATAATTTTTATTTTATTGATATATATTAACAAAAATATTTAGTAATGTCTTGTGTTATAAATATTGGAGTGCAATTATATAGTTAATTGAATACAGTACTGTTGATTTTTTCTTATATCTGGCACTGTTCTCTAGGTACTTGCATTTAACTGCTTTTAAAATCACTTGAATTAATAGCAGATGATTTAAAAAGCAAAGACATTTTAAAACTTCTTGAATATAAAAATGCTACACATTTAAGATTCTTTTTCTTCACAAATAGCATTAATTTGTACTTTAATCTTGATTATGCCTTCTATTAACATCTGTAGAAATAATCTTTTCAGCTTTAAATAGTATTAAAAATCATGTCGAATTACATACTGCGGGATAAAAAAACATTTGTTAAAAAGATAATTTACTGGCTTAAATAAAAAAAAGTTTATAACTACTCATTTATTAAATATTTAATTAATTATAAAAAAACAGAGTTGTTTTCCTACCCTCTAATTTTATAACGAAAAGTATTATTACATAAATTATATTTAAAGATATTCTCCACAACACACATATTATAATCACATTCACAATAGAAAAATTTAATTATTAATAAATCAACACACTATATTTAAATTTCTACAATCCAAATAATTCAAATTGTGTTCTCCATTGACTACTTAAAAAACCACAACATATAAAATTTATATTACTTAAACATTTAAATGTATATAAAGTATTCTTAAAAATATAGCAAATAAATGATGATTATATGTATGCAGAAAAAGTCATTATTATCATGCATTAAAATATCATATTAATGATTATTTATTTAATACATAAAATCTGTATTTTTTCTATTTTCTGACTAGTGAAAGAATGCTTGTCCAATGATGTCACAACAAGAAGAAAGTAATTGTATCTTTAAAAAAAAACTATTGGGGAAAGTCAGTACAAATACTCTTAACTACAAAGATATAATATATATTTCATGGTAAAGTATCCCATCCAGCTGCAGAAATGGCCACACATGCCAATTTATAATTTAACATTAAGGCACTCCATGCTTTCATGATGTATCAATCTCCTAATATAATTCAGATGGACAATATACTTAGCAATGCTAATGAACTTTTAAAAATTAACAATGTTTAATAAAAAATCATATTTACATTAAATCTTAAAAATTGTTAAAGCAATCAATTAAAAAAAATTACAAATATTATATTTAATAAATTTTTTTTACAAAAACTATTGTCATTTTTATATGCCATCTCAGCCAGCTGTGTAAACAGCCACAAATGCCAATTCATAATTCAACATTAAGATTTTCATGGTCTGTTAATCCTCTAATATAGTTCATATGAATGACAAACTTGAACATTAATAAATGATAACTATTAATTCAGAGTGTGCTCCAGTAATTATATATCTGAAGCCGTAAAGCTATCAAATATAACAGATATATTTAAAAAGGTAAATTTTAATTTAGCTTCATTAAAATTCAGAAATTTATTTATATAACATTAAAATATTTTGTTTAATTTACATTAAATCTTAAAATTTTTTTGTTAAAGCAACTGATATTAATAAAGCTAAAAAAACTTCTGAGTGACTATTGAAAAAAAAATTTTTTTATTCAGAGGATACTCCAGTAAATATATGTTTGAAGTCATAAAGTTAGCAAATATAATATATTTTAAAATGTAAATTTTAATTTAGATTTATTAAAATTCAGAAATTTGTTTATATAATATTAAAATGTTTTGTTTAATTTACATTGAATCTTAAAAAAAATAATAAAGCAACCAATTTTGCAGTAATGATGGTCTCTGCTATTAAAAAACACTCAGGAAAAATATGTTTTTAAATACAGAGGTATAGTATTTAAATCATGTATAAAATGTGATTACAGTACATAAATTTATGTTTAAAATATGATATTTAGTGAGGGGGGATAGATGCTATAGTAATTTATATACATTTACTTTTGGTAAATGTTTTGTTACATTTGTGCAAAGAATTAATAAAAAAGACTTGGAAAAAGTCAGTACAAAGGCTTTGAATTACAGAGGTATAGTATTTAAATCACAAAGAAAATATGATTACAATACATAAACTCATGTTTAAATGTGATATATAGTAAAAGGGAAAACAAATGCTTTAGTACCATATTTGCATTTAGTTTTCATTAGCTTATAATTGAAGTCAGGGCAGCTATATTTCTCATGTTTAATATATAATATTAAAATCTTTTGTTTAATTCACATTAAATCTTAAAACGTTTTGGCTAGCATATAATTGAAGATAAAATGACAGCCTTCTGGCTAACTATATCTCTCACATTTAATATATAATATTAAAATCTTTTGTTTAATTTCCATTAAATCTTAAAAAAATATTTGTTAAAACAATCAATTAAAAAAAACAAACAGGCTTTACATAGTCCAGGTACAGTCTAGTTAAAATATAAAAAGAAATGAACCTTGCTTAAAATAAGTGAAGATATAAATAAATATTGTTATATATAGATTAAAAAAGAATGAAGTGGTGGAAAAGGTAATAAAAAAATCTAATGAATTATTTAAAGAATTTACAAATATTTTAATAAATACATTTTGATAAAATTCCTAGAATAGAGAAATTCAAATATTAATAAAAATAAACAATAAAAATTATTTGATTTGAATAATTTTCAGCATAAAGTTCAGACAAAATATGCAATAATTTTATAATTTAAATAGATAAAAATTGTTACAGCTTAAAATATCATTAATTTATATCCATCATAAATATATGTATTAATGTGTGCATAAGAATGGAAGAATTTGTGAATCAAGAAAACTTTTTACCAGAATAAAATTATTTGAATATTAAAGAAATTAGTTAATAAATGTATGTAATAATAAGCTAAAATTCTTCAGTTGATATCAAGTTTTCAATACAAAAAGTTAAAGCCATGTTATCATTATATTTGATTGAAAAATTTGATTTTTATTTAATAAATATTGAATATAAAAGGAAATATTTATGAGAAGATAATTGAACAATATAATAGATAAATTAATAATAGATATATTACATTATTATATTTTGAAAAACTTTGCAGATTATCTTAAGTGAATCATGATGAGAACATATGTCAAATTCTCTTAGTCGGTAAGAGATATTATATAACCATGAAGCAAACAAATGCATTAGCCCAATTCAATTGTAGATTTATCATTTAGACTATCTTAGCTTGCTCTGCACATAAGCATTCCAGTATAAAAAGTACTGCTATGGATTAAAGTTAACAAACTCTACACTTGATCTAGTTAGATTTGTGGATATATAATATTCATACTTGTTATGGATTAGATTTATTTTAAAGTGAACAAACATAGGATAGAAATAAATCATTCAGTTATAATATCTTAAGGAAAGAAAAGATTAAAGATTTTAAGGTTATAATTATTTAGATTCACTAAATAATTTAAAGATTATTAATAATAATTAATTATTCATTAAAACTAATTAATAAAGTTTAAATTTGCCAGGACTGTTTTTTTGGCTATTATAATATTTTATGATTATTTAGTTGCTAATTTGTAAAAGTGTTATATATGACTAAAGTTAAATCTTTATATCATATTATCCCATCATGTACAAACTTATTATATATAGAAAATAAGAATGCATTTCATATATTAAAACATAACATTTATGATTATAAAAATAATTATTTACTTTTTATAGAGTATGAACAAGATATAAGACATTAATGAGAAAACCCAAATCATTTATATGACTGAAAATAATATATAATTTAAAATGATGCATATAAGAATGTATTTAATAATTGCCATTTAAATAAAGTCTAATTTTGCCATATATTCATTATATTTTTATATTGTAAGTAAAGGTTTTTTTGAATTATTATTCATGTTAAATATGTTGATATCCAACATCCAGTTTAAGTTATTTTTTCAATAAATCAGGAAGTTCCAAGAATGTCATGTATTCCTGATTTAGTCATGGGTAAAATGAAAATTTGTTTATATTTTTGTTTTGATATATGAAAGAGTAATATGCATAGGAGAGCAAGAAAATGAACATATAAAAGAAATATAAATGAAAAATAGATGAAAGTTATAGATGATAAGTTTTACAATATAAAAATTGAATATGAAAATAGGAGTTCCAGATTATGCTCAAATGTATAAGGAGTGATAATGATGATCATAAAAAATATGACCCAAACTAAAAATTCAAGTATTCAAATATAAAATTAGACAGTAAAAGCACATAAATACATTTGCAGTTATGTTATTAAATTTTCTGTTTTTTTGAAGAAGAGTTGTAGATGAGAGAAAGAATTACTATTAAAAATACCATTATATAATTCACTTTAAAAAGTTACAAACATTGATCTAGAAAATATATAAATATTGAAAAGAAGAAAATTAATAATTAAATCTCATTTGACCTTAACTATTTGTATAAATATAATTTTTTAAAACCAAATATGCTACTAGCTTTTGCATAATCATAATGCATTTTTATCCATTGCATTTTTTATAACATAAATCTTACATATTGTATCCAGCCAATAGGATGATGACCCCTAAAAACATGTCAAGTCCTTAAATTAGGCTATACTTTTATTTTATCTAGGTACAATTTTATATTCTTAACTATTTCTAAATTATGTCTAATTTATACTAACAATTATGAGACCCACTTATCCTATTAAACAAAATCACATACTCTTTAACATTAAACAAATACCAAAGTATTTGCTCAATGGCATAAGAATACAAAGATACTCCTCCTTATTAAGTATCTAAATATTCCCACGACTAACAATAATGTTTAAATAAATATAATAAAACATTTATAATCATTAACTTTAAGTTAAATTAATTAATAAGTTTATACTATCATTTTATTCCACATTTATTTCTTCTTCTTATTATTACTTTTATAGAATTAATTAATAAAAACCATAATAATAATATTATACTAAGGAGATCTCAGGATTATCATTGATTTTTAATTAACTATTCCTTCCACCTATAAGATATCAAGAGGGATTTTACTTAACTCTATAGGTAGTGTATTGATCAAGAAAAGACTCATCACCTTAATCTATAACTAAAATTATACTATTATTTTATATTTTATGTTCTCTAATATTTTATTAATAAATAACTACTGTTATTTAATTTATAATCATAATCTATAACCCAAATAATAAATAATTCATAATCTGATTTACTATAAATAAACATACTTTAATAAATTTACCATATATATTTTATTAATGACTTGTGTGATCAAGGTAAATTGAAATAAATTAATATATCTTTACGAGATGTTATTCTTTTATAATTATTATAGATTATCTTGTATTTAAATGATTTCTTATTCAAATTTTAGATTGTACACTTTAATTAATATGTATAATACAGTTAATACTCTCTAAAATGGTGTAGTGATGATGACCCCAACAAAAGAAATGCAACTTTAAATACATAGTTTAATTTTTAAACATTAACTTTAATAACATATTATTTAAAAAATCTTTCAATAATTATTTTTGTACTAATAAATAAATTAATACATTACAATAATAAAAAAAATAGAATAATATCATGCAGCAAAATATTTAATCATTCAAACATTTATTTTTCCTTTCATTATAATTACATCTATCTTAAATTTAATACCCCATTTTTATACGATGTGATTCTATTATTATACTGAACTTTATTTTCTTATATAATAAATCATTTATATTTATTAAACAATCACTACCTGTTTATATACTTTTATTTATACCCATTATCTCTTATAAATTATACTTCACAGATATAAGAAGATCTAAAAAGACGTATTATTGTTGTCTTTCTTAAATAAAGTAATCTAATTTTAATATTATTAAATATTAAACATTTATCTTTTATATATATATATATATCATGACATTTACCATTTGATATTTCTTTCTACCTTAAGCCAATAAAACAATAATTCAATAATGATTGAATCACTAATTTCTCATTATGACACATTCTATGATATCAAAGATAACAACTTAGCTTATTCTGAAATAATTTATATTTAAAGTTTACGATACTATTCTAAATGTTGATATAACACTTTTAGTACATCTTAAAATAACAAAAATTCTAATATTTATTTTATATAAACAACTCACTTAATTTTTTCCATAAACTTACCATTTACTTTAAAATCAATTTATATCATTTTAATTTTATTTTTATGCAGATTAGTATCTAAATTAATTTTATAAACTTTTCATCTTAAAATTAATATTAACTATTTATTTTTTAAAATAAACTTAGATTTCACCAGAAATAGTCATTACTTTATAATATTAAATGTACACCGATGTGATTATCTATCTGTATAATGCATATTTTTATTTATAAGATTTGATTTGAACTTCCCTACAATTTTAAGTAATTATTAACAAATATTATTAAGTTATATTTTATTATTTTATCTCTTATATACCTTTTAAAATAAATACTTTAACCAAAACTTATATAATTTATGCTATTTCAAATGAACTAATCCCAAGTTCAAACCCTAAGACAACTAAAATAATCTTAAATTTTTCTTGGTTTAATAAATAAATAAATTTACTTTATAAAATTTAGAATTATACACCCTAAAATTTGTTTCCAATTTACTTTATGATGAAGGTGTACCAATAAAAAGGGTACAATATATATAATAAATAAATAATGATAAATTTTACATTTAAACAAATAAGTAAACTGCAAAAACATTTTCGATTATCAAATAAATCTAATCAAATACATTTATTTATGAAAGAAATACAATTAATTCTCATATGTATTCTTTCGTTTTTTATTTATTCCATATATTGGTTGCAGTTCATATTATTTTTATCTATATGTATCATATTAGAGAAAATAATATATAATAAAATGCTGGAATTAATTTTATAATTTTAAATCGATCAATAAATATAAGCTATAGTTAGCATTTTGCATGACTTCTATCTTGACGTAATAGTAATACTCTAAAGTAAAAAAATATTTTGTTTATTTATTTATAATTAGTAATACTAACTTATTTTACTTATACCCTCTAACAAACTTTTTTCCAATATTTCAAGTGGCATATTTAAACCAATAAACATCACATGATCACTATTTCTTATCCTTGTTCATAACTGTTATTAAAACAGGCAAAACTCTCTACATATTGCCACTCAGTTCAAGCCAGAGTAATCAATGGATGCCAGAAGGCTTGTGCATAAGTGCCTACTCATCCAATATCTCCAGACTAGTTTCGGGCTTGTGGCCATCATCAGTGAGGAGAAACTTGTTTGGGGATATTGGATGAGTAGGTGACTAGATGGGGATTTTATGCACAAGCATTCTGGTATTGATTACTCTGACTTGCACTGAGTGGCAATATGTATAGAGAGTTTTGCATGTTTTAATAACAGTTATGAGCAAGCATAAGAAATGGTGATCATGTGATGTTTATTGGCTTAAAACCAATCCTGCCTAATAGGATAGTGGTAGCTATGGTTATTAAAAAACCAAAGACACCAAAATGTATAGGTACTGAATTGAGTTCAGACCTGTATGACTATATAAGGTACTGAGCTTGGATGGAAATATTATGATGTTTTCTATTTAAGACTCATAAATGGTGTTTGATGGAGGGTTGCATTGGATACTAAGATCTAGGTGCAGTGCTCTCAGATCTAAGGTTCATCATGACAAGGGCCACAAGCCAGAAACTAGTCTGGGGATATTGGATGAGTAGACCCTAGATGGGGATTTTATGCACAAGCCTTCTGGCATTCATTGATTACTCTCACTTGCACTGAGTAGCAATACATATAGATACTTTTGCCTGTTTAAGTAGTGTATGTGATATAAAATCAACTAATTTCTTGCTGAACAAATATTTTTATCAATGAACCTGATGCCATAAGCAGCATGGGTAACTAATTGAGATTCCAATAAACGTAACAATACAATGTCTATTTATGTATAAATGCAATGTAAAATTTTCTATACAAGACCAAGTAAAATGATGTTAGTATTGTACATATAATTACATTATTTTAATATGCAGAAGTAATCTTAAATTTTTAATCTTCTTATTCTATTTCTTATATATGTACATAGAAATAAAGTTTGAATCCTATATCAAACAACCAGACAAATTTTGCTATACTTTTAATACAGTTATCTTCTTTTTTAAAATTTTGAATTAAATATTTTTTAAAATCCTAACATCCCTCATAAATTTTGATCTTTCTAAAAAATTATTTTTCATTTTTTTTGAACAAATAATTTGACCAATCCATATAGACCTGAATGCATCCAAAGCCTTTTAAATATTTTAAAAAATATTTTTGTGTTTTTATAAGCTATATTATTATTTTTAAAACTCCTCTTTTCATTATCATATGTTAAGTCTAATTCATTAATTTTCTTTCATGAAATTAATAAACTTAATAACTGGTATCAGAACATATGAAGAGCATTATATCATGAAGATTAGCTCACTCACCTTCTAGACACATGATTTTGAATTCTATTTGAGAATGGTAAAATATTTCAGATTCTTATCATACTTAGTGTTATTTTTTTACTATTTAAACATCTTTTCTAGAAAAAAATAAAACATGAACAATGAAATTGTTAAAACTCTTACCCCAGGGCAGTTGGAAGATCTGGAAAATGATATTTCTCTTTTGCAGTTCTTTTTTGAATGATGGTTGATGGTACTTTATTTTTGTTTTAAATCTTAACAATTGGGGGGGGGCGACGAACTCCAACCCGCCTGCAACCACCTCCTTGCTTGAGGGCGGTCTGTCCTCTCAAAAATTTTAATAATAAATAGTCAACATTGCCTAATTAGATTTATCTATTATTAACCTTTGTGTTGTAAAAAATTTTAGTTGGTAGAGTGAGTTAAAGCTCTAAACTTTTGATTGGTCAATTACACAATCAGCAGTTAAAATATATTCATCTTTTAATATTATATTCATTTTAGTTTCATTTTTAAAAAGCAAATTATTAATTTGTCAGATTATTAAAGTGAATGAAAGTTTTTTTAAAAATAAATTTTTATTTATAATTATAAAAATATTCTATAGTGGGAACCTAAAAAGAATGTTCGTAAGCTATTAAAAATTGCTGCATATGTCATTGATTTTTTTCTCAATTTATGTTCATGTAAAATTAAATTTTTTTTACTAAAATCTTAACTATTTTTTTAAAATAATTAAATTTTCAGCATATTTTATCAAAATAATTTATAATATGTAAAAAAATACAAAAAAATACTCTAAAATATACATTTTCATTTTGAAAATCAAAACAAAGAACTTGGAGCTGTCAAAATTGTTGACAAGTGCTCCCTTTTGTTTAAAATAAGAAACAACCAATCAACACCTTGGAAAGTCTATTATCTCCCATTGTTCTAGTGTCAAATTTAAATATTATTGTTTTTTTACTTGTAAAATAATTCTAGAAAGGGCAGCATCTTATTGTACTTTTGGGATCATTAATATTCTTTTTAGATTTTACTGGATTTTAATATTATTATTTGTACATTTCTTTATATGGTGCAAGATAAAAATATAATGGTGCATAATACTGTTCAACTGTAACTAAAAAAATGGTATGAGATTCTTCACATGCAATTCAACTTATGAACAGCAGAGGAAAAAAAGGTTTTTTGTACCTGTATTATTATTATTATTATTATTGTTGTTGTTGTTGTTATTATTATTATTATTATTATTATTATTATTAAAATAAATTACTTTCCGTTATATATAAATAAACACAAAAACTTAAAAATGAAGTTAAAAAAAAGAAGTTATAAATAAATATAATAAAAATAAGCTAAACATTTTCAAGGATCCATGCCTCATAATCATAGCTTTCTTAAAAATACATAATAAAATATATACAAAGATATATAAATTAGCACGTGTTACGTGGACCATTTCTTCAATATATCAAAGCAAGTGTCTTTTCTATTTATAGCATTAATATTTCCATTAATATAGAATGCTTCTTTTATTTTCCTATTGTGATCATTTGATTCAGTGCATATAATTACAGGATTGGCAGGAGTAAAATTGTGTCCAGATTTCATGGAATGCTCCAAAAATACAGAAAATATATTGTTGTTATTCTGAGCTCTCTTGTAAGTATATAAGTGTTGAGCAAGCCTAGTATTAATAGTAGCTTTAGTTTCACCATAATATACAGCAAGACATTTTTCTTGAGGACATGAAATGGAATATACTACATGTGGAGTGAATGAACGATCAATATGATCTTTTGAATTGTTGATCAATCTATTAGAATTAGGAGGAGTTCTAAATCCAATTTTAAACTTATTGAATAATGCTTTAGTTAGTTTGTTAGATATTTTAGAAATGTAAGGAATAGTAATTCTAGGAAGTTGAATATGTGGTACAATATTATTTATTTTATTATGGAATTTAGTAATATTATTTTTAATAGATTTAAATTTAAAACCTGCTGTCAATAAATCTTTAATAAAATTATTCAGATTTTCTTTTCTGTCTGCTTCATATTTACAAAGATGCAAATTTCTAAATAAGAAAGAATTTAAACCAGCAAATTTGTGTGATGCAGGTGAGTTAGATTTAGGGTGAATACAGCTTCTAATTTCAAAAGGCTTAATTATCATCTTGTAATCTATACTGGTAATATTTCTTGATAATGAAAGGTCAAGATATTTAATTTCTTTGTTGTTATTTTCATATACAATGTTAAGTGATAAATTAGATAAACTTTGAAGTTCTTCTTGTATATGTAAAATATTATCTATAGAGGAAATAATAAATATATCATCCACATACCGAATATATGTAAAATCAAGAGTGGAATTGTAATATTTCAGAATTATAGAGCTTTCAAATTCATTTAAGTAGACATTAGATAAAATGCCACTGACAGGTAATCCTATTGGCCATCCATTTTTCATAGTATACCACTTGTTTTCAAAGAGTGTAAAAATGTGCAAATCAAGCCAAGAAAGAAAAGCAACAATAAATTTAACTCTATTAGTAGGCAATGTGTTTTCAAAATTTTTCATGCACTATTTGAATGGATAATTTTCTATTAATAGATCCATATAATTCTTTCACATCCATAGTAGCCATAGTGGATGTATTCATAAGTTGAATATTTTTAATTTTAGAAATAAATTGGAAAGAAGAATTGATAGTATATAAGCCAAAATTAATATATTCTATAAGTAATTGATTTACCAATTTGGCTGCTTCAAAATAATGCACTCCACCAAAATCCATCATCAGTCTTAATGGTTCACCTGGCTTATGTAATTTAGAATTGGCAAACATTCGGGGAGGTCTAGTGGAAGAAGGATAAATCTTATAATATTCAGATTTAGTAATACCTTTGTCTTTAAATTTTCGAAGTACATTAATGATAAATTTATCTCTATCTATTTTAATATTAAAGTTATCATCTTGTATTAGTTTTAATATCTTAATTTGATCATACATTTTACTTTTATAATCTATATTATTTAGCAAAACAAAACGGTTGCCTTTATCTTCCCTAAGGCAAGTAATATTGTGAGATATAAAATATTTAGTCTTTAAAATATTTTTATTCTATACTTTACTTTCTTTATTAGACAAGTTTTTATTTAATAATTTAGATAAATCTGAAATAATAGCATCTCTTTGTGGATTGTTAATGAGGCCGACTTCAATGTCTGCAATTAATTCAAGTTTAGGAGACCTCCAACTACCACCTACATATTTAGGTTCCAAAGATAAAATTTTTTTAATTTCATATTGAGGTGTAAAACAATGTTTTATTAACAAAAGAGTTTGTATTATTTATATAAATATTTCTATTTTGCTTAAAAGCCAAAAATTTTATTTTATGTTCAAATTTTAATATATGAAATCTTTCAATTTTACAAAGTTTATCTTGAATCCATTGAGGAATCACATAGTTTGCAGTCATTCTATTCCATCTCAATGTTTAAAATTGGATTTAGAACTCCTCCTAATTCTAATAGATTGATCAACAACTCAAAAGATCATATTGACCGTTCATTCACCCCACATGTAGTATATTCCATTTCATGTCCTCAAGAAAAATGTCTTTCTGTATATTATGGTGAAACTAAAGCTACTATTAATATTAGGCTTGCTCAACACTTATACACTTACAAGAGATCTCAGAATAACAACAATATATCTTCTGTATTTTTGGAGCATTCCATGAAATCTGGACACAATTTTACTCCTGCCAATCCTGTAATTATATGCACTGAATCAAATGATCACAAGAGGAAAATAAAAGAAGCATTCTATATTAATGGAAATATTAATGCTATAAATAGAAAAGACACTTGCTTTGATATATTGAAGAAATGGTCCACATAACACGTGCTAATTTATATATCTTTGTATATATTTTATTATGTATTTTTAAGAAAGCTATGATTATGAGGCATGGATCCTTGAAAACGTTTAGCTTATTTTTATTATATTTATTTATAACTTCTCTTTTTTAACTTCATTTTTAAGTTTTTGTGTTTTTTATTATTATTATCATCATCATCATCATCATCATCATCATCATCATCATCATCATCATCATCATCATCATCATTATTATTATTATTATTATTATTATTATTATTATTATTATTATTAACATTAGCATTAGGTCTAATGTTTATATTTTAGAATATTACATTTTTTATTTTAAAACAAACTTGCTAGTACATTTTAAATTTAATCTTAAGATAGATTAATTTTATTATTAGGTTTAAAAAAAAACAAATGGGTATTCAGAAAGTAGTTTTCTGAACAAGGTCAGTTTAAAATCACAATCATAATTGATTTTTTGAATATATGGTCCAAGAAACTGATGCTGTAAATGGTCTTAGTTGTATAATGAGATCATTGGTATTTTTTTTTATTATTATTTAGATTACATTTGGCTTAATCATTTTGTTTTTCTTTTATTTAAAACTGATATATTCTAATTAATATTTTAAGATTAATATTTCACATTACTTGAATTTAATATTAAACAGTGGAATGAACCATTGATAAAATTATCACCAAGTGTGTATTTTTATAAAAGAATTGATAGATGTGGATGAATGTTTGAAAACATCAAAGAATATTTTTAAATATTTATTTATTGAGTACTTGAATGTGCATACATAAGATAACATTGTTACATTATTAATATGTTATTTTTTTATGAATATTATCTGTTTAAATATGGAGAAAGATCTAATCTTGATCTTTAAATTATATCATAACAAATAAATAAAATGTATAGTACTGATGAATAGCATAAATTTTAATCTTGAACTTCTTTTTTCTTTAAAAAATAGCCAGATATTCACTATCAAAAATAAAATACAAACCTATTCCTTTTAAAACTTGGTTTTTATTATTATGACTATATGAATTTAATTTTCAGAAACATTTCGATATTTATATCTTATCCTTTTTCAGCCAAAATATACAAAAATAACAAAATAAATAAAATAAAACATTATATAATCATTAAACCTTTATATATATTTTCATTACTTTTAAAATTTTTCTTTTAAAAACATAAATCTAATATAAAACAAAAACATTTTTCCTTCCAAAAACCCTTCACTTCTCTATTTAAACCACTTGTTTAAATTATATTTAGATAAAGACTGGTTTTGAGGTATTTTATCTAAATATAATTTAAACAGAGTGGTTTAAATAGAAGTTTAAATTGTAGGTTTTTTAAATAGAGGAAGGTAATGTTTTTATGTTTTATATTAGATTTATGTTTTTTAAAAGAAAAAATTTTTTAAAAAGAATTTTGTGAAGATTTGAAATATATATAGGGTTTAATGATTATATAATGTTTTATTTTATTTATTTTGTTATTTTTTGTATATTTTAGTGGCTTGAAAAAGGCTATAAGGATGTAAATAGTCGAAACGTTGCTCTTGAAATTAAAATTCATATAGTCATAATAATTAAAAAACAAGTTTTTTAAAGAAAATTGGTTTGTTATTTTATATTTTGGTGAATATTACTGATGAATGTTTATCAAAATCATTTGTGCATGAAAACTTTTAAAAAACATCTTGAAATGAATTTAAATCTTTGTTGTTTCTTTAATACTGTGTTTTGGAAGTTATAGAATGCTGTTTGTATATTTTATGATGTAGAGTTGTTTATTCAGTATGGAAGATATAGGATGGTGGTCAAGAGAGTAATAATATTCTTATGAAATCCTAGGTATTAGGAATATGTTGAAAATTGTTGTATGTGAATTATATTTCCATATTTTAAAGTTATTAACATACACAGATAACATAGGACTATATATTTCTTTCCATAAACAGTTGCATTTCCTTATTGTTAATAAATGTTATAATAGAGCCATGACTTTGAATCTTAGGTGCCCAATGAATATGAACTTACTCTTATGATTTGCACTGTGCCCATGATGATATTATCTTACTCTTTTGAGACATTTTTGTTATTATTCCATATCCTATACTTTAATCACTATCTATACCCACAGGAATCATTATAGAAAATAGTTTTATAAGTTGGTAAAGTGTTGACAAAACCATTTGAAGTTGATAATTTATGAGAGGACAAGATGAAGTATATAGAAATTTCTTTCATGAATGATGTTGGGATGTTTGATAGTTGTCATAATATATAATATAAGAAAGGAAAAAATTATACTCATACAAATATTAGACACCACTTAGCTTAAACAAATATATATTCAAATGGAATGAAAGTGAGAATAGTGAAAATGATTTTTGAATGATATAATAAGTGTAAGAGTATAAAAACAAAAAGTAATACAAATGTCAAGCAATATAACTTATAGATAGTTCTTTAAATTTTATTATAAATAATTTGAACCTATTTTATTTGCAAAAATTTATGAAATTATTTCTTAAATATTTTTGCATAATAGTTAATTTTTTGCATAGAAAAAAATATTCATATTTTTTATTTAAAATTTTCTGATATTCAAATATTAGAATGATACTTTGCCAAATTGCAAAAAAAGGTTTTTAATAATTTTTTTTAATATTTTATTTAGACATTAAAAAAATGTATTTTAAAATATAAACTTATATAGATACATTTACATCATAAGAAATATATTTTATAATAGAATAAGTATAATATTGTTTTTTTTTTTTTAGAAATTGGGAAATCTATTCTAACTGTTCCTAATACAAATAATAGAATACTATTTTACTGAATGAAGATTACACATATTATCATTACTGTTGTAAGTTTCATTTTATTTTATTTTGAAATGGCTGGAGTGAAGGCTATTTTTATTTTATTTCTTGTATTTATTTGTAAGATTTACTGTATATATATATATTCTAACCCAGTAAAAGAGGACTTTTCTAGCAAAATAAATGCGGAACAGCCTAAACGCTTCCGTCTAGGACGGGTAGCCAACCCTCTATTTCCTAATATAGCTCGACGTTAGGTTAGTTATAATAATTCAGCTACAGTGATAGGTAGTTCAGACAGAGATAGAATTAAAAAAAATTATCATTAATAAAATAAATTTAAAAAGAAAATTTAGAATAAACTAACATTCTTTCTCTATCCAAAACACCCTCTCTGAGCTATAAGTACTTGCACTGTTCGACAATGATGATGATGATTTTATGTCATTGTTAATATTACTGACTAAAATAAAACATTCAGCAATTTGCCAATATGATCTCAATATTTTATTATTATACAATCAGAAGTTTCAATCTCTTTAGCCATGCCACGCTTGTAATATTGATCATAATTAATCTATTCTTAATTTAAAAGCACTTATAATAATGACACTAATCTCAGGGTTCTCTGTTATATTTAATAAAATGCTCGGCAGTATTGTGTTGTCGCATATGACTGACATTCTGGTCGGCTATAGGAAACATTTAACTTATTTAAATTCCAGGTGTCTTCATCCACATATCCACTATTATAATATTTAACGAGATGATAACCATATTCAATAACAACGCATAATTTTGAATAATACAGCCCTTTTTTAATCCAGAATCTCAGTCGGAATGATGAAAAGACAAGGGTGCTTTTGTGTCCTTCCATCATCCATGACAACACAATAATTTAACTAAGATTTAATACTTAGACACTTCACTTAAATGTGTATGGAACAATGTGCAACCAAAACCTACTAGTTTGGGGATAAAGTGATTTTACACACACATAAAATAAAATGTTCTGGTCTGAAGTTTCAATTCCATAAATAATTCTTATTAAATTAAAAATATAATGAAATATTCTGATCTGCTTACAATTGTCTATCTGGTGTATTGAATTTGAGATTTCATAAATAATTTTGGACTCAAGAAAGTATTGCAAGTATTATGCAGATACACTTTTATTTAGCACACAAGAAAAATGACTCAAAACAGCTTGTAACAAGACTATAATTTATTATTAAATTTTAACAATATTCTAATTTATTATTACAGTTAACAAAACCATCCTTGATGATTAACATAATAAACAAACATATACAATTTATTCGATCCCATATGGATAAAACAAAATATAACTAATAGTAATTTGTCTATGCTTTTAGACTTGGATTCGAACTACTTCTTCATCTTCTTTTTACATTTATGCAAATTGAATATAACAAAATAAATATTATTATCGATACATTAACTTATCCGTTTAGTGTATCTTATATGAACGGCTGCTTAACTTTATTAACTAACTATTTGTTTTAAAATAAAAATAATCTGATTCTAGGCAATGCGTACAAACGATTTTTATAATCATATCTTTAACTAAATGATAGTTTTTATTTAGATAACTTATTATAATTTATGGGTTATTTATCAGAAGTTACACTTATTATTTTAATGTTTACCTTAATAACAACTGAAGTTGTTATACACACTGTTTTTCTCAGTATAAGTTATATTGTGAGTGCTACTTAATCATTAACCAGAATTAAACCTAGTATTTGAACCCTCCATTGGCAAATAAAAATTTCTAAATCACGCAATTTTAAACTTACTCTCTCCATTGACTTACGTGTGGATTACCAGCACTATTCCGTCGCACAATCCAGACATTGATCATATATACTAGCACGCTATTTTTACTAAATGGATCGTAAGGAATTAACCTCCAGTATACCCGTTATCTTGCCATAACTTTCTAAATAAAACACAATATTCTACACCTTCCGTGGTGGAATTATCTCTATTTTCTCATGAGGAATATGGAATAATACCGTAAATATGTAGAGTTAACGACTACCTTAAAATAGTTTGGTGGGTCCTTGCCTCTTTCTTGGGCATAATAGGAACACACACCAATTCTAATCCTCTCATGGGATTTTAACGAACGAAATACACTAAATACGGTATAAATTGCTGATCGTCCTAACTCTGGGAAGCGATCGCTTGGGTTATAACCATACCCGAATTCTAGATTTATTTATTCCCCTCATGGAAAATAAAGCTTTTGGGGAGATTATTTTCCATCCCTCAAAATAGATACATTACAATTGTTACTAATGCGAATCTTAAACATATACTGATTCTATATCGGGGCAAGACAAGCAAATACACTAATTACACAAAATTTATATTCCGGGGTATACTTAGATCAACGTCTGAAATCAATGGATAACACAAAAATAAACATAATAATTT
Source organism: Epiperipatus broadwayi (assembly GCA_028023455.1). Lineage (NCBI taxonomy): Eukaryota > Metazoa > Onychophora > Udeonychophora > Euonychophora > Peripatidae > Epiperipatus > Epiperipatus broadwayi. Next base: position 155,123 of record JAQFVV010013072.1, on the reverse strand, counting down.
TCACCTTTGCCAAAGAAACATTCAACAAGTAATTGGTAATATAGTATTTTGAACTAAATTAAGTGAATGCGTTAATAAAAAAAATAATTGGGAATAAATTCCGCAATTAACATAGTATAAATTTGTTTCAAACTTTAAATAAGTAATATTCTGTATAGCACTTCTCTTTAATTACTTCTGATAATTTTAACTAGATATTTTACCTATTAAGTATCTGAATTTTTCTACTTTTACGCATTTAACATATAAATTTATACCCATAATTGCATATCATAAGTAAACACATTTTATAAAAAAATAATTTCCATGTCAAATATAAATTTAACCTAGAATAATTAAAGGAAAACATACCTTTATGATTACAAGGTCATTTAAATACTACTTGACTATACATCTTTTAACCTGTTGATAAAAAAAAATATACATAATTTTACAAATTAGTAAAAAAAAATCATTACTTAACAATTGCTTATTATCTCTCTAGAAAAATGTTTTTCCGTTGGGCAATTTATCTAGATGAAGAACTTGATCCATTCGTAGTTCACGAAGCAAATTTAAAATAAGAAACACATTTTATTATTTCATTTCTATAAAAGTTGCCTCCATTCTGGTGCATTTAATAAATCAAGCAAAGAAAACATAGCAGCGTTGGGTGTTAACTCTTCCTTGAATTAACTTATATAATTTTGGGATCCAAGAAAAACAATACATATTTTAACATGACGAATATTTGACGATTGACGATCACATATACAATTCTTTTCTTTTTAATATTGGCGATACGTATCATTTTTATATAGCTAGCTGGCTTAAGAATAAAACTAATGCGCGACTTTTCCAAAATATTATTATTATAAGGACTGCAGCTGACTTACGTAGATATAAAGTTTTAATGACTCTAGTTGAGGTACAATATAACATATTATATTAGAGTTATAATTAAGTCACTAATGTTTGTAGTTTTTATTCCTACTCTAGGAATTATAATTTGTCTTTAATAAGGAATTCTCCGTAAAATGCACACATACAAATTTTTCAATATTTGCCTTGAGAAAATTTATATTTTCTTTTTTAAAAAATATACAGGTGCATACGTAAATATCCTTGATCATTAATATTATTTTTAGATAATTTTCATTGAATAAAACATATTTTAACGTGGGGAGCTTACATTATTTTTAAACGCAGACAATTTCGTTTAGAAAGAGCGCGAAATGTTTCTCGTTAACTTCCTTTGGCTTTTATAATATTTCTTTTAATTATAATTTTTCTTTTATACCATGAAAAGATTATTAAATAAGGTAAAGTTAACAAATAATTGATTATTTCCTGGAAATTATTTATATTACTTATTTTAAACATAATGATATTTTCCGTGATTGCTGTAGTCAATACGGTCATTTTGAACTTTAGCATACGATAGTATATTTTTGAGTATAAAAAGCTTTAAAATAGGTAGACGGTCATAGAAAAACAGAATATCTTATCAAATAAGATTAGCCACACATGATATTATCAAACATTTACTGGACTTATATTTATTTCTGCAATAAAAAATATAAAAAAATTTGTTACCGAATTTCAGTACTGCTTCCTTCTTGTAAAACTAATGTCAGACTAAACTTTCTTCAATTTTTGGCGGTCTTGTTTTAGCGACCTCTTACAGAGAAAAAATCATTTAATTATACATAAACAAAAGAAAAGGAAAAAAAAAACTTATTACAGTTATATATTTCTGTATGATTTAAATGGATTACAAAGTAATTTGACAAATAATGAAAAATAATAAATACATTTAATTAACAATGTTTATTAGTGATGTATAATTCTGTATACATTATTATCTAAATAATTTAAAAATTACCAGAAGCTATTGTGTGTTATGATAAGACACTCGTTTATCCCCCCCTCTACCCATCTAAAATCAATTACTGTTTATAATATGCTTTTATACTATATTAAATTGCTCTTATTGTTAATATTTTTTAATTAAATTATTCATGCTCTTTTCAAAATGACATCAAATTACTAAATTTTTTTTTAGTTATTTGCTTAAAATACGTTAAAGTGAGTAATAGCATATTTTATTAATCACTTAATATTATTACTATTTTACTTTTTTATTTTCTAGAAAAAAGATAGCATTGTTTTCCTGTGGAAACGATGCTAAATAAACCAAGTGTCAATAACACTAGGTTACAATATATATATATATTAAATGTTAACCAATGTTAATTCTTATTTTACTTTGTTATATATATTTTTTTATTATGTTGTTATTATCTTGTAATAGTATGATATTATTAATTTATAAATAAATTTGGTAACTGTTTTTGAATCTTATCTTAGTCAAGTTGTGATTTATCTGTGTGTTGCTTATTTGGTTTTTCATTTTACATGCATGATCCACAGAAATTAATAATTTCAAATATTACTCATTTGGCATATTATCCATAAAGATTACTTAGATATTATTTCTATTATATTTGATTAAGTAACCAAGTATATTATTATTATTATTATTATTATTATTATCATCATCATCACCACTGCCACCGCCCCTGCCCCCACCATCCCCACCCCCCCACCACCACCACCATCATCACCACCACCACCACTTCCA
>JAQFVV010013072.1:0-150000 GCA_028023455.1 Epiperipatus broadwayi | reverse complement strand
TTAGTTAATGTTAAATATCCAATTGGTATTTTATTAAAGGAATATTAATTAGTTTATTGTTATTTTTGTACTAAATTTATAAAATTATATTTTAGGATTATTAAATGTGTTTTAAAGACCTGAGAGTATTGCATGGCAGTTTTTTATGTGAAATTGGTGGGGTAATATTCTTATGCCATTGGGAATGTATCTTTTGGATTGTATCCTCAATGTTTAACCAGTGTATCTTACTGAACATCTCATGTTAAGAGTTTTATAGTTGTATTTGTTATTTTTGATAAATCTTATTTTATTTTATAATATTGAGAAAGTTTATAAGCTAAATTGATTAGTGAATGAATAGATTGAGCATTATAATTGGAACCTTAATTATTTATTATGAACCTAAGTGTTATGATATTTTATTATAATAAGTTTTTTTAAATTTAATTATTGAAAAATATTGTTTTATTAGATATTATATCTTGAATTAGTCTTCATGTTCATTGACTTGATAGACATTGTTTATGTAACTTGACTGCATATCACTATAGTTATAACTTAGATAAAAAAAATTCACCACAAAAAAATTATTCAAATTTTCAAATTAAAAATAAAACCATCACTCATTTTAGTTATAAAAAAGTTTTAAAAAATAAAATATGAACAATATGGAAATCATGAATGAGATCTACAATCAAATAAAGATTACTGTTATTTGTATGAAATACATATTGATTTATATATGATAATACTAAATCTTCAACATTTATATATTTTTAAATACAAGTATATTGTCTATACTTGAACTTTATATATATATAGTAACAGTATGCATATATGCTGTATCACTTTCAAATAAAAGTGAAAAAGATCTATAAATAAAATCACCCTCAAATATAAATATATATATATATATATAAAAGAATTATTAATAAAATTTTATTTAAATTAATATATATATATATATATATATATATATATAATATTCACAGATGATAAACTAATTATATAATTATTTAAAGTTAAAAATCTAAAAAAAGATTGATTTTAATATAAAAGAATGAAAAAAAAGCTGTTAATTAGTTAAAGTTAAAAGTTATTTTGATCTTAGAATGGAAATGATTTTTTATAATGATGTAATAGCAAACACGCCCTTGGGCATAAAGTCAGATAAGAGATCAATTAAAAAATACTAGTGATAAAATTTTGAGTTCCTGCTCTAAAGAAAGCTGGTCAGTAATAATGGAAATGAACAGATAGTTCACAAAGAAAAGTCATCATCACCAATAAGAACAGTGCCAAGCCAAACAAGATCAATCCTGAAATTTGATGATAAGAATTTAAAATGATATAAAAAGAAAACTTTTAAGTGGAGTTTTATATGTGTATTGTGGATCTTCAAAATGTAGGGGCCACTCAATAAATTGTTTCTCATTTTTGCACTAGCTGAAGCAGCCTCCATAGTGATGGTTTCCAGAAAGCAGCAAACAATGGACTTGTCTCTATCCAAAACAATATGAAATGGAACAAACTTTGAATTGTGTAATGCATCAAGGACCACAAAGATGGACTTCAATAAACCTACAGCATTCGAAAGTATGAACTTTTGCTTTAATTAAATGAAATATGAACATTAACCTTTTGAACGATGATTATAAAATTGGCCGAATGAGTTAAAAATCAAAACTTGTAATTGGCCAACTCACAACTTTAACAAAATCTATTGTTAAAATAGATCACTTTTAATAATATAAATACGTTAGTTTCGTTTGTAAAAAGTATATTACTGAATTTTCAGATTCTTAAAGCAAGCGAAAATCTTTTCAAAAATAAAATTTGATTTATAATTTAAAAAATATTCAATTGCGGTGAAATAAAAGTAACCGCTATTCAACCAACCAAAAAAGATTGCTGACGCAATCTTTTTTTTCTTTCCTTTAATATATAAATATAAAAAAAAAAAAAATATTTTTTTTTTAATTATTTCTTTTTTTTTATAATATTATTTTTTTTTTTTTTTTTTTTTTTTATATATATTTTAATTTAAATATAAATTTTTATTAAATAAAATATTAATTATATATTTTTTTTAAAAAATAAAAAAAAAAAAAAAAACTAATTTTTTTTTTTTTTTTTCCTTTCCTTCTTTATTAGGGAAGGGAGGCAAAAAAAAAGAAAAAAAAAAGGAGGGGGGGGGGGGGGGGGGTGGGGGTGTTTGACATATATGGTCATTTTTATTGATTTTTTACTTGTAAAATAACTCTGAAGAGGGCACCATCTTACAGAACTTTTGATTTTCTTTCTAATGACGTATCATATGTATACGTGGGATAAAAAGTAGCCGATTTAGAGTGATGTCAAATCTTCTCGTTTTTAGATGAGCCATGCATTATAAGAGTTAATTATATAATACAAACTTTTTCAAGTATTAGCTTTAAGCACCACTTAACTTTTAAAAGAAATTTCTATTTTTTATCTGACTAAAATGTTAAATTATTTATTATGTTTTTTTATATATGTGTTTGATATTATTTCCATTCTTGTAAGTTTTTTTAAAATTAATAATTTAAAATAGGATGTAAATAGCTGCATAGATTTGAAAGATTGTGCTAGTTTAAAGTGTGTTAATTTTGGGCTAATTGTTTCATAGTTGAATTGGTGCTGATGGATGGATGTACAGATGTTTTATGTCAATGTAATATGGGTAGGTACTTTGGATACTTGTTCCCTTGTTCCACAATAGCATACAGGGCATAATACCCACTTGAATACATGGCCCAAAATAGTAGCCATGACATTACCAATGGTTGTAGACATATTTCCTATGCCATTGATTTTCTTACATTCTGGTTGGGACAGTAAGCTGGCAAAGATCACTATCCCCATTTACAGAGCATCTCTTATATATATATATATATATTGTAACGAGCACAGACGTTCGTTACATTGTTTTTTTATTTATTTATTAAACATGAAAGTAAATTAAAAAGTTCGCATTTAAAAATTTTCTTTAAGAATTAAAAATTGAAATTAAATATCATCTTAAACTCTTATATATTAAATCGCACAGATAATGAAAAATTATTAAAATAAAACTTTATTAAAGAAAAAGTATTTTAAAACTAAATTTCAAAAAGATTTGGAAATAAAATTATATCTTTAAATTTATCTTTAAATATATCTTTGATTTGGAAAACAGGTTAATTAATCAGAAATGGAAATGATAAATTTAATTAGTCAAATGTAAACCAGCCTTGGGCATTTAAATGTAAAAACATCGGTCAGATAGGAAAACAATAGAAACAAATAGCCAATGAAAGAAATCCATCGGGAAATCGGACCTCAGCGAAAGGATCATCACATCGATGACATAATGCCAAGTCAATCCTTCGAATACGTATAAAAGGAAAATTTGGAAATTATTAATCAGTGAGTTATTATGATTATTACGATGTGACAGATAGATGTTAGTGCGGAGGTGCGGGAGAAGAGATTGAAGGACGCACGTTCAATCCCTTCAGTTGTTATAAAATGGAAAAATGAAACATCGCTTTTCTTATATTCAGAGGACCACAGGATCATCGGGAAATTTAACGCTGGATTTCAAACGGCAAGCAATTGTAAAAGATGAACATTTCTAAAACCGTAAGAACTTTCTAAGATATAACGAACAATATTAATTTGAAAACACTAAGAACTTTACAATTAATGAACATTAAATTAAAAACTTTTCGTATTTAAAATAATTGCATTAGTTTCCTATCTGACTAAAGTAGTTAAAATGTTATTTGATGTATTTTTTATTTATTTGTGTAAAATCATTTCCATTTATTTAATTTTGTTCTTTAAGTTTATTTATGATTTCTGTTTTCCGATAAATTAAAATATATCAATGTTAAACTTAAGTCGGGCGTGAATGGCTGTATAGATTTGTAAAGTTATATTAGGGGAGGGTAATCTTAGGTTATTTGTTTCGTGGTTAAATTGGGTCAATGGATTGGATATATTGGTGTGATTAGTAGATGTAATATTGATTCGCTACGGGCAGAATCGCTTCATACGCCGCACACTTCCGTTTGCCTATGGAAGGAATTATAAGTCGGATACCGCAGTTCCTTTCTATGGAGTTTTTTGTTTTATTGCTCTTCTTTGCAGATAGATGTAATATTCCTATCTCATGAGAAGCAATTTCTTCTCTTAACTTTTTGTGCTGCCGTATTTTATTACATTGAATACATCGATATATCAGATGAATTGATGCCAGTTTGACTACGAATTTTAACCTAAGGTTAAATAGGGATAGAATGTTTATTTTCAAAAGCAAATCTATGTGGTCTATTCATACTTGACCCTAAATAAAAATGCATTAAATTTAAGTTGTTTATAGACGCTTGCATGGATTGGTTATTGGTTAAGTATGTTTTGGGTTTTCATATTTGATCAAAATATATAGACATTCGATAAATAATGATACCTTACGGTGAGTATCTAAAATGTATTTATTCGGATGTCTTTTAAGTTATTGGTGACAATGCAAGTATCTTATGGTGAATACTATTGGGTTACATATAAATTTCCCTCCGCAATTGTCAGTAATCAATAATTTTGTATTTTGATCGTTTATGTTTACTTTGAAATGTGTTTAACCGTGTAATCTATGTAACCGATCTATAGCAACATATTAAAACAAGCTTTTATAATCCCATCTGTGCGAACTTAATTAAAATGTAAACTGATAATATAATAGAAATTAAAATGTAAATTAAAATCTAAGGTAAAGTTAAAAATAATGTTAAATTTTGAAATGTAAAACTAATACTAAAATAATTTTAAATCTTATATATATGTGCATAAATAAATGTTTGTATGTTAATTACTGGCAGTGGCTTATTTTATTCCTCTTATATACATATTCTTATATTCTATTATTAAATCTCTGCTATTCCACTGAGCTAGTGACATGGGCTAACGACCGGAATCAAAATTTAAAAAAAAAAAAAAAAAAATTTTTTTTTTGACTGACGTATCTGCCTACTTTATAAATTTTTCTAGGTTCAAATGCCTAGATGACGCCCTGTAGTGCAGTTTACGTGAAGTCACATTTCTCCGGATCATTACAATATATATATATTGTAATGAGCACACATGCCATTACATTATTTAAAAAAAAAGTTAAAGTATAAATGTTCACAAATTAGGTTATTAAATAAAAGCCAGAATTAAAAATTGAAAACTAAAAGCTTGCAAAAACATATATATAAATTGCACAGATGGAAAAATATTAAAAGCAAACTTTACTAAAAAAAAGTATTTTAATACTAAATTAAAAAAATTTTTTTTTAAAGATTTAAAGATAAAAATATATCTTTAAGAATGTGCAATAATTAAATTACTTTCTATTGTGTTAAAACTCAAGATGGAAATAATTGTTGGTTTTAATTAATCTAAAGTAAAAGAGCCCTTGGGGTAAATTTATAAGTAAAGGTCAGATAAAAGATAAAAAATTAAAAAAAGATTACATTACCTGCTTGTGGGTCAACCAACACTCAGACCCTAATGAAAACCACTAGAACAGGAGACCATGGTCAGTGCATCTGAAGGTTTAATATAAAAAGAAAAAAATTCAAATTAAATTCAGTTCCAGCTTGATTTTTGAGGAGGAGGGGGGGAAAAGATGCACTTTTCACCCTCTTGCTGTTTTCAAGTGAAGATACTTGAAATATAAATGGCACAGACCCCATATCATATGGGTACTGCAATAAAATAGTTCCAGGACTGAACCAACTAAGGATGCCTCCAGATTGCTAACTATGGCATAAACAGAAAGTATGAATAATAGAAGACTTCACAGAAAATGGCACAAGGAACTGGGAGCACCGCAAATGTAACACATAAACTATAAATTATGAACTTTAATTATAATAGAACTGTTAGTAAATGAACTTTAAATCATATCTTAAACAAGTAAGGCCTAACTAAGTTTAAATCATGAACTCTTATCTGACCAACAGGGAAGGTTAAATCAGTTATTAATATTTATTTTTATATAAGTTTGTCAATTCAATTATTTCCATTTTCTTTATTAATATTTATTAACAAAATAAAAAATGTATTGAATTTTAAGTTGGGTATAGATAGGTGTATGTTGATTATGACTTAAATATTTTTATACATGAAAATATATATATCAGTAAACATGACATCTCATGATGAGTGTCTATTAGTGGTATATATTTTAAGTTGTTGTTAATGTGGCACCTTATGATGAGTGCCATTGGGTTTACTTTATTGTAAATTTCTCTCAGCAATTTTCAATTTAATAACTTTATATTTAAATTTGTTTATGTTTATTCTAAATGGGTTTGATTTTAAGCTATTTGTTTTGTGGTTGGGTCGATGCTGGTGGAGAGATATATGGGTGTTTATATCAATGTAATGTGAAGTGTATTTAGCATACAGGGCAAAGCCCATATAAATATATGACCCAAAAACATAGTTGATACATTACAATGGATGTGGATGTATTTCTGACACTATTTCTTTCTTTTTCACTCTGAGTGTTAATAGTAAGATGGCCAAGATTGCAATTCTTCATTACAGATAATTTTTAATATATATTTTCCAAATGAATTTCTTCACCAGACAGATGCTCATTCCTGTTCTGAGTGAGGATCATTTCTTTTTAAATAATACCACAGTGCAGATATACATTCCTTTCAGCATGGTTTTATGCTAGCATCTTCATATTGCATTGGTTGCATTCACATATCAGGAAGAAGGCATTGGTTTGGTTATGAACTTTTAGTCTGAGGTTGAATGATTGTTTTTGAAAATTTGTTAATAATATTAGTAATAGCATTTTTATAAGAACCAATTTTCAACAAGTCATTAACAAATAAATGTACATTTTTTATTTCATCATTAGAATATTTGCACAATTTTTCATTTCAAAATAAGAATGATTTCAATCCAGACAACTTATGATACATATAGGTATATGTGATTCATATGGAATAAAACCGCTAGTTTCAATTGGTTTAGTTAACATAAGATAATCCAAACTGTAATCATTATGTGTAACTTGAATATCCAAGAATTTTATGGAATTGTATTTTTCTTCAGTTATAACCCACTTTATATCCTTTAATTTGATTTAATTAATTAAATAAATTGATTATTAAATCTTGTTTTTCACAAATAAAAACATCATCCACATATCTATGATATACTTTAATTTCATGATATTTCAATTACTTTAAAATTTTACTTTCACAAGTTGATATAACAAAATTATAAATTTGAGCAACAGCAGGAAGACCCATTGGCCAACCATAACTCATTTTATAATATTCATTATTAAAATTAACAAAAATATTTTTATCAATAAACTGAAATACTTTTATAATAAAATTTATAATATCAAGACTTTACATTTTTTGAAACAGAACATTATAAATAATATTAATTGACTCTATTTAATCTATTGATCCATACATTTCATTTATATCAAAAGTACAAATTGTGTCATATAAACGATGTTGAAACAGTATATTCTCCAAAACCTAAAATATCTTGAAGTAATAATTCAATATATCTACATGTTTTATAATAATATGTTATAATACTATGTGGATGTGGCTTACAATACATGGGTGAATCTAAGTGTACATTTGAGAAGAGAATAAAAGAGCATATGCTTTTATATAATAGAATTCAAAAAGAGAAACAATCTGGAATAGATGTAAATAAACCTTCATCATCTGTTATATTTGATCATATTAAATCTTGTCAATATGGATTTAAATTTGATTATAAAAATATGAAAATTATTCAAATTGAACATTGTCATAATAAACATAAAATAAAAAAGGCTATCGTCAAATGTTAATGAATCACCAGTCATCAAATGTTAAGATAACTGAGTTATGGAAAATCTGACTTGAACTATAGATATTGTTAAAGTTTGTCTCATTTTGATTATTCAATGTTATATAGTTGATAAAGACTACAAAATGTATAGTCAAAAGTACTTCTAAAAATAATATAATTTATGTAAATTTTACTGTATTTTGATATATATATATATTGATTTGTATATTATATATATATTCAAATGATTTCACTTTTGTATCACCAATTGGACAGTGGACCATTCCTGTCTGTTGGTGAAATTTATTAATGATCATGGGGAATATGCTCATCCCTTCACACCATGATTCATTATATCTCTAATGAAATCATGCTACAAATGTAAATTCCAGTCAGCATGATTGTGTTATGCTAACAATCTCATTTTGCATCAGTCACATTGGTATATCAGTAAGCTAGCACTGGTTTAAACATGAAATTTTAGCTTAAGATTAAAAGGGATTGGGTTAGTTATATGGATATTCTATGTAGCGTATTTACGCTTAGTAAAATATTAAAATTGTATTAAATTCATCCATATGTGCATATAATTTAAATCAAATATATTTACTAGTTAATTTAATCTTCAGATGTTTGTATTAATGTGTGTGTGAATAATAATAAAAATGTTTTAATTAATTTTTGGCAGTAATTTATTTATATATATTTATTAATAACATTTTTTTTAAAATCAGGAATTAGAAATTTTACATATTCAGCATGATATTATAAACTCAGCTTCTTCCTGAGCTAGTTACTGGAGCTTTCGGTTTGATAAAAGTTGAACCTCATCTTGTATGTATCTGCCATCTTTATTAAATTTCTAAGTTTGAATAGCCCAGTGGTTCCCTGGTATGGCAGATATGTTAGTGAGGTTCCATCGACCATTATAATATATAGTATCAAATGGAAAAATGAGAGTAAAAACTCAGCAGCATGTTATAATGCTATTATATATAGGATGAAAAATGATACCAAGTTATACTAACATCTTTAACATAATAACAAAAATTTAGTTCATCCAGGATAATAATGGACAATAATCCATCATCATGAACTTACATAATAGGAAGATTCATAACATGAGCTCAGTGATGTAACACTGATAGAATGGTTATATTTCCTAATATCAATTGCATTTATTTATTACTCTGAATTGACAAAAAAAAATTTGCTAGTGCAAATCAGAATTATATGTTTTGAGAATAAGAATGTTTTTAAAAACAATCTAGTACAACATTCAGATTAAAAAGCTGATTTGCCTATCTTTGTAACTCCTTTATTTTAGGATGTTTTTATTTACTTCCTCTGTATCACATGGAGAAATGTAAAGCAAAACACAAGCCATCACTGAAGTTTGGATTGATATTTATTTGTAACGGTATACTTTTTTTTAATACAATAATTATTCAAAAAAACATTTGTATTATCTTCAAATTATTTGAGTATCTTAATAAAATTCGATTTAGCCGTAAAAGTAAAATCTACTTTCAATCGGAAGGACAATCTTTTACACCTATTTATATATATATTTTGATAGTATTTATATATTTATTAACCCTATTTAACCTAATTGACTTAAAATACTCTCGCATACAGTCATTATATACTTTTATATAAAAGCTCACTTTATTTTTAGAAGGTATTATAATTATAAAGCTATTCTTATTATACTTTTACTTATTTAAATTTCTATTAAATAATTATAAATATTTTAAATTTCTTTTTATGGATGAATTAAAGCCTTATTTAATTTTAAAACATTTCTTAAAATAAATAGGAGTTTAATCATCGGTCATGAATGATTATAAACAATTATGTGAGTTAAATTTTATTTTAAATAAATGATTCTGTTAACAAAGATTTCTTAACCTGACAAAACATTACATTTAGTAATATTTTAAAATACACAAAATATTCTTGAGGGCAAAAAAGTTAAATTTGCTTTCTACTTATAAAATGTTCTGGGTTTAAAGTTCAATAGAAAATAAAAATTAAATAAAAATAAATAAACACAATTTCTTTAAAGTTCTTGTTTTCAACAGAAACTAAACATATATTTTTAGGTATAGATTTGAAATATTTTCCAGTTTCTCAAACTTTATGTAATTAGAATACTAATACCATAGTATGTCATTTATAAGATGTGGAATTTTTTAAAATGATTTATAGTAGTAATTATAAATTTATTAAACGCACATTGATTATGTAAGTAATAATTACTGAGGCTATAACCTCGAGAATATGCGTGTAAAATGCGATAGTAGGAATCTCTACAGGTATTTAACCACAAGCCCCTCCTTTCTTCTATAACGTAAGTTTGTTGTTAAACACCTGTAGAGGTCCCTACTATCGCATTTTACACACGTGTTCTCGAGGTTATAGCCTCAATAAAAATGATTTATAATAAATTATGATCTAGTAAAAATGTATAGAAAGCACATTTTTTCTTCTTTGTGGATGAAATGATTGGAGCTTAAAGTCTTAGTTTTTGTGTAGGGACTTTCCTTGATTAGTTGATAAAAATAAACAGGCATAAAATTCTGAGGATATGATATAGATTAACTAAAAACTATTTAATTTAATATTGCTGCAAGAATATAAGAGATATATCAGTCATCTATGCAAATGAGTTGACTTGCAAAGAAAAAAACCTTTATTTTAGTAATTCAGGTATAATATATTTATGTAAATTTCCATTGTTTTTCCATTTTATTGTGTTTTGGTAAGCTCTTTTCCATTTTCTCAGTGATATATTTGCTTCGAATATACAGACAAATAATTTTTTAAACATTTTTACTTGATTTTTAATATCACATGGAAGTCTGAAAGTCAAACTCAACAAGATAAATAAATATTCTCTTTTTCACTGACTTCAAATAAAATATTTTTAAAATTAGGTTTTACAAAAATATTTTCCAGTCATTCAACAATTGTATATAAACAAAAAACATCAACATAAAACACAATAAATTAACTCTTGGCCAGTTGATAAGCATCAGTTAAAAAACTTCCACTTTTAGTTTTTGTTTTAATAAATTTTTATCTAATATTTTCCATTATTGAAATTTAAAATATTTTTAATTTTTTAAATAAAAGGCTATTTCTAAAAATAAAAAAAAGGGCAAATAAATGTAAATGTAACTGCTTTATTTTTACTAAAAATACTAAATTATTAGTATCAGAAAGTTAATTGACTTATTAAGAAATAACTTTTTGCAAAATTATATAGCTCATTTAGACTAAAATAAAAAATATTTAATATGCACATATATTGTGTACATTTATTTTATACACACACATTGTCAAACACAATTTGATATAATATCTGCATATTCCTATGTTTATCTCATCTAGATCAGGGTTTCTCAATGGCTTGGACCAATCCATTTAAATTTTTTTTATTATGAACCAAATGAAGTATTGAACAAAGAAGGGAAGAAAGGCTAAGTGTTTTAATAACAAAATATAATTATTGTAGTGTTTAATAAATTCAATAAACACATATTTTCAGAAAATGATAAAAATACAGAAAATAATTGATAAAACTATACAAAAGTAAATTAACTAACAATATCTGAAAAAAAAAACAGAAAATAATATTTAAATGACTAAGCAAAATATAATTATAAAGCCAAACACTAATGTGATTGTTGCTGATTCTTTTCGATAATTAGCTTATCTAGTCTTGGAGATATATTTGTGATTGCTAAGTGCAAAGCTGGATTTATTAGTAAATGATTATTCTTTTGATTTTATAAATGTCATTGCTGAAAATGTTGATTCACATAAGAATGTGGTTGAAAATGGCAATAACACTCTTAAGACTTTTTCATGTAATTCCACATATTCAGTTTTAATTTTAATCCAAACTTGAGTTATGCTTGTCAAAGGTAATAATTTTAACATACCATCATAACTTAAATCTATTAAATTTTCCTGTCCAGACCATTTAGGTTATTTTCTTGTTCAATAAATGGATTTAAAATCTGCATATTGCCTTTCTATGTGTCTTCTTTTTATGATAATATTGATCAAGCTCTTAACAAATTCATGTTAAATGTCCATAAACAGTATTTTTCAATCCACCAATATTTATATCAATTTCATTTGTCAATTCTGAAAATAAATAAAACACATTATAGTTTTTTTCTACATGCTTACACCATAGTTTCAACTTTAAACTGAATGCCTCCATTTTATTCCATAAATCAAAAGTAGTACTTTTCCTTGCAGACTTAAATTTAGTTCATTTATGAATAAAAATATGTTTGACAAATAAGTCAGTTTATCAATCCAATTGTTGTCATGAAAAATATTTCTCAATTTTGAATTTTCTATTTCTAGAAATGTTTCAACTTTATTTCTTAATTCATAAAGTCTTGTGTTAATATTTTCCCTCTCAACAACCAGTGTAGTAAATTTTCATGCACCAGATCCCATTTCATTGTATAAAGTTGAAAATAGTCTTGAATTTAGTGTGTTGCAAATTTATTGATTGAGTAAGAACATTGTTCAAGTTAGTAGACAATTTTTTAGCAGCAAACTGCTGATGGTGTTAAACACAATGAATAAAAATCATTTTGTTATCAGTTACTTCTTAATTTTTTTTTGCAATTCCTGAATGTTTTCCAGTCATACTTGTCACTTCATCAGTGCATAAGCCAACACAATGTTTCCAATTGAGTGAATTTTTTTCAATGCAATTATCAATTTCTTCAAATATATCTAAGCTTTTTGTATGATTAGAAGTTCAACATAATAAAATTTTCTTTTACATTTGATTTCATAATCATAATCAACATAACAAATTGGCTTTACTGTTAACATTTATAGATTCATCTATTTGAATTGTAAACCATGATTTGGTTACTTTTTAAATTATTTGATTTCCAAGATCAGTCACTAATTCATTAAATCTGCATTGAATATCATCATTAGAAAGTCGCAAAATTTTCATTTTGTCACCAGCAACTCTACTTAGGATTTGAAAACACAGATATATCAAACATGATTTAATTAAGTTTCCAGCAACAGAGAACTACTTTTTTGCATATGGAAATCCTTAAAGCAAGTAAATATAATACTTTTATAAGAGTTTTATCAATTAAAAACACTTTTTTAACATAATTTTGTCTTTTCAATTCATTACTTTTACATTTCAAAAAAATACAGTGGCTTAATTTATAGATTTGTATGTTTTGTCTGTAAATAATGCATTAATTTTTCTAGCTTCATACATGTATTGGATAAAATTTCTCTACAAATTACACATCGAGGTTTGGGTAAATTTTCTTCTGACTCAGACAAAGAAATGAAAACAAATTTTAAATAATCAGGATTGAAAAAAGAATAACAATACATTTTTGTTTTGCCTAAAGTGAATCATTTTATGAATAATAAAATTTCATTAGCATTCAAAGTACTTATATTTGATTTTTGAAAAAATTCTGGAATAGTTTTTGATGTTTTTTTGTTACTATTCATTTTTTAATGGCTAAAATTTATCAAAAAAGTAAATATCAAGTACTTAATATACTTTATTTTATAGTATTCACCTATTATATAGTAATTCCTATCACTGTACATTAATGCAATTCCAATCTGGCTGTATAGTACATATGACTGCCAACTGTTAGGTTATTTTATACATACCAATGTCTGCCTCAGTACATGAAGTGTGCATGTGCAAAATTGTTAATGAAGCAATGTTTTTACTGTAGATGACTAATACTAGGAAATATAAACTTTTTTGTATTTCTTGTAGTGTATTATTTTTTTGTTGATTTTATGTAAATTCCATGAATAAAACAACTAACAAATAAAAGAAAATCTTAGAATTGAATTAAAGATAAATTTAAGAAAATTAGTTATAATTTAAAAGATTGTAAAAAATATGTAATAAATATTGAACAAATTTATAAGCTTTTTAATTCGATAAATAGGATTAGTTCACTATACAGGAATGATTAATAAAATTATAAATACACTACAGCTTCACACTGCTTTTGACTGAACAAGTCATATTCATAGCACAATGTCAGATTTGTAGGTGAATGAACATATAAATTAGTTAATATGCTCAATTTGCATATACCATTTGCATTATAAAGCAATACATAAGTCATTTTTATTTATTGCATAAGTGTTACTTGTGACAAATCACACTTTATTGTATTATCTCTTTTGATAATCAGCACAATCTACTTTGATATGTTCATTTACTTAAAAATCAGACTTTGTGCTGTGATATAACTTGCCTGGTCAAAAGCAGTACTAAGATGAAGTGTATATATAATTTTATTAATTTTTCCTGTATAGTGAATTACTTCTATTTATTGAATTATAAAGTAATAAGGAAAGAAGTAAAGTTTATTGAGTTATAAGCTTTTTGTTCACCACTAAAATTTTTCTGTAGGTCATCAATGGTTCATGGACTGTGGATTGAGAAACATTGACCTAGATAATTACATATTATTATTTAATACTTACCTTTTCCTTTTTTATAATTATTGATTAATTTCTTTCTCCCCAAACCTTACTCTATTTCTACCTTTCTCACTTCTATGAAGTGATCATTTTAGTAAATATGTATATATTGTAATGGACAAAAGAGAACTGCAGATACAGCCAACATCAATTATTAGAGGACACTATTAGATTTGACATCTATAATTTACTATCTATGTTGGTAACTTCTGAAAATTTGCTGCTCAGTATTGAAATTATACCTTACTGATCTTTATAGAAAATTTAAATTTACTGGTGAAGATATCTATTCCCAATAAATTCAGCAATAAATTATATATTCCACTAGATTGTGAAGAATTTTGAGAGTCCTATGAATATTGTCTATGATTATTGTATAAAATGATAAAATTGATCAAGTGCTAAGGAATAGAACAAACTACACTGAAATAAATTAATTATAAATGTTTATTACAATATTCTTATAACAACTCAGTATAAGTATTTGGTAGTAATATTTTCAAGCTTTGCATTCTTATAATAACTTAATATAAGTTATATTTAAAACTATCCCCCTTTATTTATTGTTTGTCATTTAAAAATTAATAAGATAAAACAATATATATATATATATATATATATATATATATATATATATATATATATATATATATATATATATATATATATATATATATATATATATATATATGTTTATTAGATGGAGCTTACCACTAGCTCCAAACAAGTTTCAATTATAAATGCCAACAGAGAAAGAATTTAAAATCTGTATCCTAAAAATCCTCATCTCCAGACCAAGTGGTTTCAAGCTTAATGATTCACCTCAGTGAAGAGTTAGGATTTCAGAAACTAGATCTAAAACTCCAACTCAGAGCACTTATTTAATACATTACTATCAGTTTGAAAACTTGAATTATTCAAATCCATTCTAACAAACCAGATAGCTATATGGGTCTTAACTCAGTTCAGTTTCCCTATATATTAATAGCTAAAGCAATATTATATTGCAAAAGCCTTCAAGAGTATACTTATAATAATTAATAAACTAGCCACAAATTATTCAACTTGCTTTTAAGCTTGTGCTAAAATGTTCACTAGATGGAGTTTACCATTAGCTCCAAACAAGCTTTAATTATAAGTGCCAACAGAGAAAGAATTTAAAATCTCTATTGTAAAAATCCTCATCTCCAGACCATCACAGATCATATTCATAGTTTTCAATAATATATATTTAACTATGCTTATGCTGATATATTGGTTATAGATATTAAAAATAAGTCAAGGATATGTGTGCAAATATTTCAAAAGTCAATCTAATCACAGACAAATTCATCTGATTCTACTGAAGTAAACTTATATTAATTACTATACAGTTTTAATGGCATAGAAATCAAACCAATATGCATTTCATCATTGCACTAGAAAATCACCATCATATAAACAATTAAACAAACAAATGAATATGTTAGGAAATTTTAAAAATATTTTAAAATATACATCAGCTCATCAACAATCTATATCAAATTATACTGTAAATCTAAGGACAAGTAATAAACATTTAAGATTCTACATATGCTTCAATATGTTTAGCCATTTAATTGTTATGACTTATTACTCTAGAAGATTGAGTATTTGCTCATCAATAACCAGCCAATGACCATGAACAAGGTGGACTGACCATAACCTAAAATTTAATCTTATTTATTTATAGCCATGAATAGTAATCAGACTGAAACTTACATCAAATGCAAGTCTCAATGCAGATTTAGTCATATTTGATGATTATTAATCACCTTGTATATTTATTATTATTACAATAGTTAATGCTTGTTCAATATAAATTCTAATCTAGATATTAAAATAAAATATTTATCTGTCAGATGAGAAATTGATGAGAAATTATGATTTTAAATAATATCAATTAATTTATTTACAACAATAAAAAATATAAACAATTTAACTTCTCTTCTATTTACATATGTACATAATCAATAAAATAAAATGTATACAACACAAACAATATTTAGAATGGATCTGAGAAATCAGTCAAGTGTATAATAGCTAAATTCATTTATTTAAAATAAATCATTAATTTTTCTTCCAAACTTGACTAACTTCATAGTTCAAGGTTACAATAATAATTAACAACTCCTACAATATTTAAAATGAATATTTCTCATTCTTTTTATACCACATGTGAATTTAATCATATAATTAACAAAAATATCAATAAATAAAGTCTGACTTAAGAAAGAAATGAGTCTTTTGCAGTCTAAATTACTTTTAACATTGTAAGTCAGGCTATTGTTTATTTAATAGAGAGTCATTTAAAAGATTTAACCAAATTTTTTTCTTTTAATTTTTTGTTGAGATCAACAATTGCACAGTGATTTTTCTTCTATATTTAAATATTAAATGTCCACTTAACATTTATATCTCTAGTCATTATTTATATATTATCATGGTTTCATGTATTAATGTATAGATGGTAAAAGCTTAAAGATTTTTTTAGACAACAATAGGTTTATTTTAATTGTGCTTTGTAATGAAGAAAATTAGATAAATTATTAATATGCATGCATCCTTCTCTTCTTTGATAAGTTCCTTTTGTAATCCATGATTGATTTATTTTTGACTTTTTTTATTTTTATATAATTATCAGATTATGTTACATCATATCAGATAAAATATGGTATAGAAATTTGTTGTAGCATTGCAAATAAAATAGCACATTGGTAGGTATAATTAGGCATTTGTTTTCAGTATTTGGGCAATATACAGAATCACCAAAAGCTATATCCATGGAAAGATGAGATCAACACCAAACTGAACCTCTACTCCATCATGGTAAATAAATACAAATGGAATTGAATAAAAATCATTTTCATAGCTACTAATTTGTAAACTGTACAAGACTCATATACAAACAGCTATGGCCAACTAGAAAATTTTTTTCTTTGTTTATTGGTAGTAGCAATCAAAATCTCCATAGCCATTTTTACAACAATAGAAAAAACAAAATACCATTATAAAATACTCTCCCATTGTCTGAAGATTAATCTGCTTTTACTTTATTATTTTATTAACATTTAATATTTTGAAAATAATTAATTTTATTTACAAATTATATTTAAAAATTATTCTACATAAATAAAGCATGATAAACAGAGCAGCCAAAATTTCAAAAAAACATTAACTATAAACAACAATTTGCCAAGCGCTTTTGGCTGCTCTGTTTATCATGCTTTATTTGTGTAGAATAATTTTCATTATCTGACTGAGTTTTTATATTATTTAAATTATATTTAAACAAACTTCTCATTTCTTTAAATTTATTTTTTTAAATTTGTTATACCATTATGATTTGTCTTAAAAGACTAAAAACCTTTCAAAGTTTTAGAAAAATAATAATCATTTTTTATTTATAAGTTATATATGTGACCCATGACAGAGACATTACAATAAATATCCAAACATATGAAGTATGTAAATTTCTCAAATGCATTACAAATCTTATTAAACTATTTTAACATGTATAAGCAATTTTTATATATTGAAATTGAAATCTGATTAAAAGTTTTTTGTAACAAATTCAAATATATTTTAATTTAACTCACAATATAATACCCAACAATTATTAAGACCACTCCCCCCTCCTTTTTTTCAATATTTGATCCAAACAAACATTTTATAAATACAATGACAGTTCTATATGTCAATTTAATAGTTATTTTGACTCATCTAACTTGATTATATTTTAATCTAAAATATCTTAATAATAATAATAATCATTATTGCTAATGATGAATGATTTATGGGAATTAACTATGGATTTTTATATGGTTATTTAAAGTAAATTATTAGGAAGTATATTGCTATTTGAATCTTAAAAGTAAAATAAAATAGACTGCATTAAATACATTAAAATAACTAAGGTTAATATATAGCTAGTAAATACCAATTTAAACGGAAAATGTTTAAAAAGCTAATAAATGACAATAAAATAATGTAATAAAAAGTTCTTAGGTATATAAAAAAGTTCATATAAAATTTAAAATGAAGCCCAAAAGTTTAGAAATTTAAATTACTTTATAAAAGTTGTCCTAAGTTTCCAGATAAATAGTTAGGTGTGCAGCAGATTTCAGCATTTTAATTAAACAAATTTTCTGATGCAAACTTAAAATGGAGAAACCCATGGTTTTCATCCATTGTTTTAACTATTTGCATCATGATTGAATTTTTATAATTCTGAAATTTTAATTTTTTCATAATTGAATTTTTACTGGTAGTTATTCTATTAGTTTGATGGATAGTAGAATAGATGCTACTGAGATCACTCCTGATAAAGTAAGTTCTATATTCAGGGTGGTTCCAGGAAATTAATTTGCTATAGAAATGCTTCTTATTGATTTAGAGAGGTTTAAAGGCTTTACATTTTCAGCTTCATTCTGATAATATTAATGACCAGCCTAAAGATGAAGAACAAGCAAGCAAGAGAATAATTACAAAAGAAATTGACTTTTTTAAAAATTAATTTATATTTAATACTTATCAAATAGAAAAGTCATTATAATTTTTATTTTTATTTTTTTGTATTATTGGGATGTTTATAACAAAAAGATAATCTATACATTAACCTGTAAACTTTTACCTTTGTTTAAAATCATTAAAAGTTACTCAGAAAAAATGCTGTTGTCTCATAACTTTAGATCATACTATTAACATTATCCTAAGTGATAATGATGTGTAATTTTTTTAAAAAATAAATTTTAATATAATGCTTTTATTGATGTTAAAGTTAAGAAAAGTCTGAAGAGGTCAGCATCTTTTGGACTGCAGCTAATATCAAAAGATGACTCCTTTGTATTTTTAACAGAAAAATTCTTAGGGCTTTCATGTCCTTCAGGTCTACATTTTGAAGCATAATTTAAAATAATTTATTGCTTATAAATAAATATTTTTGAATACTTTTACACACTAATTGGTTGATTATTATAAAAAATACACAGGAAAAATTTAAATTTATTTATTTATATTTAATAATAAATAAATAATCATAACTTTTAAATATCTGTAATTCCAAAACAGAAGTAACTGCCTCCTGTAGAGTTATGTAGCATCAAAAACCAATGAAAAGATTATTTTTAGAAATAGAAGTTAATAAACTGGACCATAATATAAAGAAAAAAGTGTGTCTATTATGTAATTATTGTAAAAAATATCAGACTTTAAAACAGAATTTGATAGAATTATCATAAATGTACTTTCATTCATTCAGAAAAAACAAACTTTAAATAAAAATGAATTAATTCATTTTTACTTTTAGTGTTGAAATAAATATATATGATGATATTTATGGCACATTGTTATATTTACAGGTCAACTTTTAAATATTTAGAATAGTTAAATGTGGTTTTTTAGAATATTATTTGCTTCAAAATAAAATTAAAAAAAAAAGAAACAATTTATTGAGTTTTAGTATAAAATAAAGATTTTATAAATCAGAAAGGTTGAGCATGTCTGAAAACTAGCACCAGATCAAACAATAGAATATGTGAGAATGCAAGAGATTAAAGTAAATTACATATCTGATTACAAGTATAATTTCAAAATTCACTGCTTTACTATTTTGATTTTAATTACATTACCTTAATTAAATGAAATAACTACACCCTGTGTAGTTTTTAATTAAATAAAACTTGGTCATTTTTTAAAACAAGGATTAAACTTTTTTTAAAAAAAGAAAAGAAAAAAGAAGACATTTTCCATCTTTGTTTTTTAAAAGGAAAAAAAAACTTTTAATTAATTTAAATTTCCTATACTTGAAATGAGTGT
This sequence comes from Epiperipatus broadwayi, assembly GCA_028023455.1. NCBI lineage: Eukaryota > Metazoa > Onychophora > Udeonychophora > Euonychophora > Peripatidae > Epiperipatus > Epiperipatus broadwayi. The sequence continues at coordinate 129,786 of JAQFVV010013072.1, read as the reverse complement.
GTGTACATATACATTTGCAGAAGTTAAATAAAATATAAAACTTTACTTGATAGCTTCTAGTTGGTAATACTCTCTTTTAATTTGATTCTACTGATTTCCCTTTCATTTCACATATTACTTAAAACTGAAATGAATATTTCAATATATATATATTGTAATGGAACGTCTATTAGGTATTCCATTAAAATTAAAGAATGAAGAAAAACAAAATTATTCCAGTTATATTTAAATAAATTGTTTAAATGCCCTTCCAGCTAGCTATACATAAAACAAATCTAAAATCATGCAAAGCAATGAGATCTATCTTTATAATTTATTTTTAAAGATGATGTGAATAACTAATCAAATATATATATATATCAGAAACAAAGGGACTTCTAACTAAATTCAAATATACACATCTAATTAATGTAAATTTATGTATCTCTAAATATTTTGAATGAATACTAAAATAATGTAAGTGATCTACAAACCAGAATAATAAATGAAATATATGAAAGTTATCTTTTATTATATTATAAGTTCAATTAATTTCATAAGTAACTTTGGCATTAAAAGAAAATAAGAATAATATAGTTTTGCTCTGATCTTAAATAATGTACAAAGGCATTATTTGATAAAACAAATAGTACATCCTTTATTTTATGTTATAGTTCAACTTTAAATAATATTGATGTTTTAAATATAAATACAAAGAATAACTATATGTATATACTTGTAATAAGTATATATAGATTAAATATATAAAGACATATTTTTGCCTAACCATTATAATATAAATATAACAATTCATATATAACTTCAACCTATAAATTACATTTTAAGATTTTTAAATTATTTAAGATAATTGTCTGAACATCTGTTATACGTCTAATATTATTATAAAACAAGATGCTTAAATTGACCACTTATAAAACGTTGTATTTTATAATAAAAAAAAAAAAATAAATAAATAAAAAAAAAAAAATATCAATCTCAAAAGTATATTTATATATTACTCATACATATATAAAATTATTAAATACCTTTTTAAAGTTCATTTAGATAATTTTCCTTTCCAAAAGTTAATTTATTCCATGAGTTCTTTTATCCGTTTACTTTTGATTATTAGAATGCATTCTATTGAAAGGCGAAGAAATTATTATATTAAAGAAAATTGTTAATCCTTATATATATGCATATTTTATCCATTTTAAAATTTCCTTACTTTTAAAAAAAAATAGATAAACCAATTAAAATGTTAAATCCAGCATGTTAATTCCAATTACTTCCAAATTATGATTAAATTGATGATTATACATTTAAGATAGCTATATTTAGTTTCAATTCCAGACGCGACAAAATTTATACATTGAATTTTTTTAGTTGTTCCATTGAAAATTGCCTTGGAATAAATGAAAGCGATGATGCAGCCTCCTGGCTGCGATTCTTGATTAGCCTGCCATAATTTATGTATTTACCATAAAATATATATATATATTATTTCAGTATTTTGAAGAATAGTAAATTTTATAAAAATAGAGTGTAACAAAATTTTATCCTTCAGTTGTTTGTTCTATATCTATTCCAATAAAAAAATAATATAATGGCTTCTTTATTGTTGTTGCTATCGTTCCATGCGCCAGCAGATACTATTTTAAAACTTATGTTATATATGTTCTCTTTTAAAACAATTAACATTAAAATAAAAATAAAATATCAAGTATATATATATAAAATATTAAATTGAAAATCTGACATCTTTAAAAATATACATAAATAATTATTTATTACATTTAGTAATCATTGCAAATAAAATAATTTTTTTTAATCAACAATTTATATGTCCTTATTTATTTTAATAATTAAATGTTCATATTGATGTACTATCAATATATATAAATAAAATAATAACTTCAAATAATAATTATATTTAATAAATATAAAAGAAAAATTTAAATATTTCATATGTAAATTTCAACTTAAAGAGATTTTTTTTTTTTAATAACAAATAACAAATTTTTAAAATATAAATATCGACTTATCGATATTTACAATATCTATCACATGAAAACAGCTATTACTTATCAAGATTAAGAATTTTCATTTAGCTGACAAGATAAACTTCTTACTTACATAAAAAAGGTCATATATCACCTTTTTTTTGATCTAAGATATTAACATAACATTAAAAATAGACACTTGGTACATAACATATTGAGATTTTTAATTCATAAAAATTAAAAAAAATCCCATTAATTAAACACAAAAATTTAATCTGATTTAAAAATAGTCTAATGAATAGTCATTTAAAAAAATTTAAAATTTCTTCATTATTATTAAAACAATATAACTGATTTCATTCAAAATTAGATTTATAAATGTAAATCACATGAAAGCAACCAATACTTATCAATACCAAAAATTTTCAATTTAAAGCATCCTTTTCTTTGTAAGATAAAGGTGATATGACCTTTTTTTTTGGTCTAAGATCTTAATATTGTCCTAAAGATTGACACTTAGATCACAACAGATTGAAATTTTTAATTTACAAAAGTCTGGATAAATATTATTAAACAGACATATCCATATATACAATAGATAGTGATTATATATATATTGTAATGTTCTTCATGTTTTGCTAGTTTCTAGTAGCTCTTCTTTTACACACTATGAAGTGAAAGTTAATCAAGCTATGGATAAAAAAATATCTCATCCCTATTTCCAAAAACATAGCTATATTTCCTGATCAACTGGCCCATTAATTATTATGACTTATGATACCAGCAAAATCAGCCTTTTATTTAGTTTTACAAGGGTGCCAGGATTTATACAAGAATCCACTGAAATCTGTTGCATTGCACCTCATAAATTAAAAGGAAATTTATTATGAAAATCAGAATTTAGATTTATTGTCATTTTAAAAATCTCTATGAGTTATTTCTGGAGCTAAACTATTAAATATACTGGCAAAGGTGATTTCTTTAATTAAATATTAATAAACTAACATTAACAATATCTAATATCCAAATTAAGAATGTACAAAGAGAGTGCTAAATTAATACTAAATATTTTATTAAAATCCATTTAAAATATTTATACAAGAATTAGTAAAGAAAAAATTGAAAAAAAAACATACACTAATCCAAATATTATTAATCAGATGAAAAGTTATTGTTCCATTTAAATTCTTCTAGCTAGTTCTTTTAAATATTGAAAATTAGTCACTATTGGTATGATCATTCATGGTTAATGTTAATTGGCCAATAATTAAAGTCACAAATTGGGAGTAAATAATCTTAATTTATCAGTAAGCTTGTCTCAGTTCTTATAGTATACTTATCTTCGTTTGGGATCCCATGTTCCTGGATATTTAATTGATCTCTCCTGCCAGCATCTGGTCTGTTCCATAGCTGGAGCAAGAAGCTTATGATGACCTCTTCACTGCAAAAGACCATGTTCACAAGGCTTCATTTTCATTTTTGTGTGATGACTTCATTCAGCAAATAAGTAGGGTTCCTGTGTAGATGCATTTCACTGCAACATATCACTCTCATGGAAACCTCTATTCTAAGAACACATAACCAGAAAATAAAAGAAAGACTCAGATTGAAGTTGTCCTCTTTTTTTATACCTCAATCCAGTTTTGAAACTTCTGCACATGTTATTATTATCATGATGCTTAGGTTTATAATCGTATACACTTTTTTCTAGTACAAAGTTCTTTTTTTAGTAAATTATTTCCACCATCTTTAATCAATATCCTAAATGTTTTCTTGATCATAATTTTTGTACTTTTGGAATTCTTTTTGTTTATTTGGATTAGTAATCTGCTTGTCTTTTCTTTATTATTTCCAATTTCAACTTTTATTAAACTAAGGATAAATAATTCAACTAAAAAATCAACTCTCATTGTACATTTCTAAAAAAAAAAAATTACACTAACTAAAAAAAATAAATTTAAATGCATTAATTTAAAAGATCTTTAAATTTACCTTTTTTTTTTTTAGCTTTTAAATATTTTAAATGCCAATATATTTGGACCATCTATTTATAGATGTACAATATATATGTATTATACATATCACAAATATAGATAAATTAAATATATATGTATACATACTTGAAATTAATTAACTATGTCTATTGTGTTTACACCTACATATAAATATTTACAGTTAGAATATTTATATTAACATCTAAGTTAAATAGATTTTATCTTTCATAATTCTATGCTGGAATACTATTTATCTGGCAATTTATTTCCTGTTAATTAATTCAAAAAAATTGGTGTGATAAAAACAACATTAGTCATAAAAGCTAAAAATAAAAATAAAATGCTTATTATTTGGCTGAAGGTATGTGATGATGATATATTAGATGTGATAATATATTGGATTATTTCCATCATCTATCAGTAAATGTTGAATGTATAGAAAATTGTAAACTTTATTTAAACTTTTCATATAGAAACAACTTGTTAGTAATAACAGACAAATAGACATTACAGGTTAATAATACATGTGATGACTATTTGTGTGTTATTACTAACAAGTTGTTTGTATTTGAAATGTTTAAAATTTTTTATACATTCAACATTTACTGATAGATAATGGAAATAGTTCAACATATTATCACATAAAATGCTTATGATTCAAAAATATTTAAGATAAATTTATTTATCGCCTGTTTAGGATTTATTTAGTAAATTATTTATCGATTTTATTATTATTTTTATATCTTAATCTGTGTGTTTTTTGAATTAATTTAAAAAATGCTTTTTATGAAAAAAAAAAAACCCAACTAATTTTAATCATTTCCTTCAAATGTTACTTTTTTGAGTTCACATTTGTGGATTTATTCACTCACCTTATATGTAGAAAGTGATTTCATAAAAAATATAATATTTACAATATAAACATATGCATATACCGTATTTACATATTTATTATTTATATTAATTATGTTGTTTTATTAAAAAACATATGAACTTGTTTTAAAATGATAGAGAGATTATTTGTGAGATGTAATAGATTTAGAAAGTATAAGTTTGTTTCCACTATTGTTTAATTAAATAAAATTTAATTGTTTTTAAAATACTTTTGTCCAAACTGTCAGTGATTTTTCTGCCGTATGTTTAAATTTTTTTGGCCTTGTCTGGAATCTTATGCAAATGTTACAGTAAACAAAAGCAGTTTAACGTTAGTAAATTTTGTAATTTTAGTAATATTTGTTTTCATTGAATTAGAAGCTAATTTACTCGTATTAAAAGTTTTTGCATATATAAATATATATAAATACAGTGCACAATAATTAGAGCTATAATTACGGTGCATCGCACCGAAAATGCATTAAGATGAGTAGAAAACCAAAACATTGAAGAAAGAATAATTATATAAACCTTAACCATATTAATATACATATGCAACTTTTATTACATATATATTATAATGGAACACAACCAACAACAGAAGGGGAAGGTGGTCATTTACACATAAACCAGTTATGTGCTGGTTGTCCATTTGATTATATGTTTTATTTATTCAACAATTTACTTATGTCTTTGTTTACATTATTTTGTGGAACAATATGATACAATCATCACCACATAATCATACTCATGACATTTACTACATCAATATAGATTTCTAAACCTCTCATATCTTAATATATAAATGAATTATATCTATAATTTTAAATAATATAATTTTAAATAAACAATATAATGTGGCTATTTGGATTATTCTGATTACACAGATCACTGATGATGACACTTCCTTTTTAAATAAATATAAAACTATTATATTTCTTCAGTTGGACAGCATCTTTGTAGGATAATAAATTAGTCATACCAAATTACCATTTCAATTAAAAAAATGATGTACTCTTATTAAAGAGCATTATATATATATAATAGTGGGATCATTGGCTTCTTTTAATGTCTTTCAATCTTTAAAATAGTATTTTAATAAAGAGTAGGATTTTTTTATGATGACTATTTTTTTGTTGCCACGAATTAAGAAATTAGTTTTTCTGACTTGGAATGATTTATGTTTCATAAGAAAACATTGTTTTATATACACGCAAATATAACTAGCAATTGAATATAACTTAATAAATTGAAAAAAAAAGTTCAAATATCAAGAGCTTTTTACTGGTAGAGACTAAGATGACAACTTATTTTAGATACTTCATTAACTAATTAATATTTTTAGTCACACTCATTTTAAAACAGATATGCTAAAAAATCTTTACTTCTATTAAGTGAAAGACATAAAATCAGTCTTTTTACTTTTAAAAATATTTTAGAATGATTTATGTTGTATTATTTCTTTATTTTTAATCATTATTGATAAACTGTGGGCTAAAAGTTTTTCCAAAATTTAATGTCGTTTCTTCAATTTGTAACCCTGTTCTTCATATCACAACAGCAGTCTTCTCTATTTCATCCAACAATTTCATATGCAGTCTGATTCTAAGCCATTTATAATTTTTTGAAATTTAGTTTAAGACTTCTGCTGTCATCCTATATTATCATCTTTTTTTTATTAATATTTCTAGTCCAGTTCCATTTCAGTCTTTTAATACGCTAATGATGATAATCATTTATTCTCTGATTCTCATATATCATACTTGATTTTTTCTTATTACTTCCGAGATATATTTATACTTTTTTGAATAGTCTTAAGTCTCTATACTGCTTTCCTATTAAATATTTAAATCTCACTTCAGTATATAAAACTGATAAATGTATTAATTAAAAAGCTTTTTTAACACGTAGGCATATTTTCTTTTAATATTAGGTTATTCTACAAAAAGCATTACATAAACTAGCCATAATCATTTTCTGCTTATCAAAAATGATGATTTTGTCATTGAATTATAATAATATAGTATTTCCATTGTAATTTCAGTAAAATTTTTTATTTTCTAATCTGATACAATAATTAGCAAGAATTAAATAACACTACCTTTATAATATTATTTTGTTTAATGTACGAACAATATTTTGAAAAATTATTATAACAACAATAAACAATTATGATTATATTAGGTGATTATTGCTCTACTTATTCTTTATTTTTAATATTGAATCTAGGAAAAAGGAGAAAGATTATTTGTAAAAAGTTTGGCTTCTCTAATGAGCTTATAGTTTCTACATGCTCCTATATAATTTTTAACCATATTTGGATGACTTCTAAGCTAGTTGGATATTATTTTTGTAATACATATATGATGAATACTAATTTCTTTAAATAGATTTAAACTCTATTTTAATAACATGATTTGATTAATTTGTTTCCTGAAGCTTTGTAGCACATCAATGCTCTTGTTTTTTTTTTAAAGTGTCATAGCACCGGCCAGGACGCGAACCCGCAACCCGGGCAACTGCCTGCTAGTGCAAGGCAGTCACGCTGACCTTTTGACCACCAATGCAAGATGTATTTTTAATTGCATGATAGTGGTGATATTATTTTACATTGCATTTTACTGGAATCGTTTTGGAAAATATGTTTATGTCAATGCCTTTTTTGTTATTTGACTTATATAAAAGTTTGACAATGTACTAGTAAGTTTTTTTTAAAATAGTGAATCATGTTTTCTCTTAGATATTGATAATTGATTGACTCAATAAATTGTTGATTGAAATAGATTTTTATATCTTGCTTTGCAATATTAAATATGATAAATAATTGTTTATATATCAATGATGAAATTGAATCAACAGATTTAATGATACTAATTTTAGATTTTAATCACTTTATTGACTACTTTTTCAATGATTCATTCCAAAAAAAAAAAATCAATCTCTTTAGCAAATTCTTTTTTTATATTTGTTAAAATCTATTAATTTACCCATATTGATTGATTGATTTTTTTTTATAACATAACTTTTTTATGCAGTACAAGTATTCTGCATGGCTAGAAGTATTATTGTTTATATATGTTGGATGTAATAATACTATTGGATCTGATCATAAAGTTTCTGCTAACCATAAAATTTACTATATTCAGTCTGTAATTTTTTATTAGTTCCAGAACAAATTTTTCTTATGCTAAAATTTTATACATTTTGCCAATATCAGATATTTTTTATTTTTTCTCATATTTCATATGGAACATGGAGTAACATTTTAATATCTGTTGTATGATTACTGTCACTATTAAAAGTCCTGAGATCTTTAGTTATATTTCCCCTCCAAATATATGTATATATAAAAACCAAATGTGCTAATGGTAATCTTGTTACTATGTAAAAAAATTCGCATCACCAAATATTCAAATTCAACTACACACAAATGTAAAAATAATTCACCTTTTATTTGCGATCCTAAGTTTTTATATACCATAGATTAGGCAATGATAGTTTATAAGACTGAAATTTAAACAAACCAGATACTTTTGCAGTTCCTCTGAAATTAGTTAATATTTTTTTTTAAACTTATAAGGCAAATTTAATTTCTAATAATTTTAATAACTTTGCAAACCCCTAATTTATAATAAAACTAAATGCACTATCAGTAATCTGGAAATTATATAAACAAATTACTCATCAATCTATATTTAACATCAAAACTTTAATATACATTATCTCTGAAAATGTAATTAAAACAATAAATATGTACAAAAGTATTTAGAAAAAGCTTTAATTTAACTTTCAGGTAGCATGGTATGCTTAGTATACTTTTGACTACTTAATAGTCATCCTCATAATATAAATTGTAAGATGGACATGATATTTATATTTATTAGAGAATAAACAAGGCAGAAACAATGTCAAACAGTAAAAAGAAAATATTATTGATCAAATAGTGTAGTCAGTAGCTTGTAAACAAAGCAGGTTTCAAAATAAGCAATGGTTTAAAAATATTGAGTCCATTAAGCAATATTTTCATGAAAACAACCATTTTTGTATTAAAAAAGACAAGGGGAATTGGTTTGTATAACTATACAAACAGGATTTTTTCACAAAAATGAATATGCAAATCAATAAGTTAAAAATTTAATTAATGGATTTGTACAATATCAAAAAAAAATAAAGATAAATTTACATCCACTATCCTCTGCAAGTTTTGTAATAAGGCATTCAAGAAGCAACATCTATCTTTCATGGGGCAACCCCTCCCAGATGTTTTGCTAATATAGAAGTACATAGAATAGAATATCCCCTACATTTGATGTGTGACTTTGTGGAAACTTATTATTACAAGGCTTCACAAATGATTAGCCAATGGCTCATCAATAAATTTGGTTTTGACATATTCACTGTCAAATCATCTTTCGAATGCTTCAATAAAATTAAGAGCATATGACTTGATAAGCATGATCTCCTGGCATCATTGGACATTTCTGAGCCATACAGTTTTATCACACATAAATTATTGACTTAAATTGTTAAAAGCGTACTGGATAAGGCAGAGTCCAATGCACAAAAAACTGAATTCATTGTAGAATTCCTAAACTAAATCCATGAAGGTATTACTGCCTTATTTGATAGTGTATATTAGAAAATGGAAGATGGGGTACCTACGAACCTCTCCATCAGCTGCATAATATCAAGCATCATACTTAATAAATTTAAAGAAAATATTTTACCTAAATTTTTAAATAATATTTATTTTTATAAAGTGCAAACAGTATTGAAATTAAGTGAGAGGTTTTGCAGTCTCTCAACTTAATTTCTAAATTTTTTAAGAAAATTCCATCCTTGTTATATATATATATATACATGGACAATGTTCTTATTTTTGCCCCAGAGATGATAATCAATGAAATACTGATGGAGATTACACATGCATCTTCATTAAACTGATCAATAAAGAAAGAAGATGACTGAAAAGACTTCATATACTTAGATTTATACATTCAGCACAATATTACTTAGTTAAAGTACAAAATATTTGTAAAACCAATTCCTGTGCAAAGGCAATATATGCCCTGAATCTTTAATACTGAAGGCCCATAAATAACCAGTCTTAGGATATTTTTGTATAGAAACCATATTCTATATAACTTTGAAACAGATAAAAAAAAGTTAATATTAAAAAATATATCACAGAATTGCATAATATAGGATACAAAGGTTTAACTCTCATCCAGAATGTCAAAAACTTTTATTTTAAAATTAGACATCCATCTACACAAATCAATGACTAACCCTGGATATCATTTCTATATATACCAGGGGCTACACATAGAATAAATAAAATGTTTTGATACACACCAAATTGGACTTTGCACTCACCCTGTATTGGATCAGATGATTAATAATGCAAAAAGATAAACTGCACACTGAGATAAAATTCCAAGTTGCACACAAGATTATATGCCACAATGCAAGCTGTCATGCAGTTTGTTATAGGAAATTGCATGTCAATTTATCCACCTAAGTTCTGCAACACAGATACTTGAATAATCATGCCAAAGAGCACATTGAAAGCAAATCCATTTTCTTTGAGCATGAATCCAAACATGGACACTGCTTTGAACCTACATCTACCAGAATTGTCTGCTCTAAACATAATGATGCCAAATGTAAAGGAAAAATGTCTGGTATATTGCCAATGACAGATATGCAATCAACAAAAAAGAATCCTGCATCCTCTTTTCAAAAAATGGCTTATGTAGCTATACTTATTTACACTTGTATATTCCTTGCCTTGTTTATTCTCTAATAAATATCCCAAGTCACTCTTACAATCTATGCTATAAGGATGATTATTAAATATTTGAAAGCATGCTAAGCATACCATGTTAATTGAAGGTTAAATGAAAACTTTTTTTTAAATAGTTTTGTATGTATTTATTTTTTAAATCTATATTTAAATTATTCAGCAAATAATTTCACTGCTATGTTTGCACATGTATATTATTAAGGCATAAATAAATGTGTGTGTACAGATATATAAATTAATATTGCTAGAATACTCCAGAAAAGAACAAATAATTAATATGTAGAAAAAAATAAATTAATAATTGCAAAAAGCAACAAACAAATTTGCATATTTAAAAAGTCTTAGTTTATGTAAATTAGAAATCTGATAAAAAAGTCTGCAGAAAAAGAATTGAAAGAAAGGGAAAAAATAAATAGTGCAAAAAATGTTGTACTAAGTGCTGAATTTAAGTTTTGTTCGTGGTCAGTTCTGATGTTCTAAAAGTTAGTTAAAAATAGTTTTAGTCAAGAATCTATTTCACCTAACTCAGAATAATGTGTGTGAGCAATAACATACTTACAAAAGTTGCAGAGTTAGAGATATTTATATATATCAAATATCTTCAGAGATATGAACTGTTAAGTGATTTGAGAGATTCTGTTCTCAACTAGCAAATAGCATTAAATTACTAATATTTTACTAACAGTATTATCATTGTTCAGAGTAAAACAATTCTAAATTTCTTATTAAATTTTTGTGTTATGTTTTAATAAACCATTAAAATTATCCAGATGCCAATTGACTGGTTGGCCCTGGATATATTAGTCACAACAAAAAAAAAATAAAACTATGTTTTCTAAATTCTAATATTATCCATAAATTAAACAATGATAACTATAGGGATAAAAATAAAATAAATTAAGATATTTTTGCTATTTCACTCAAATATTTAAACATTATCTCCTTTTTATAAAGGTTGCAGTTTTTACAAAATGTACTATGACAAATATTGAATATTAAATGTTCCATAAAAATAATATATTATAAAAAACAATAAATTAAAAAAATATAAAGTATAAAAGCTAAAATGTCTTAAAATTTATTAATTCTAGAAACTTTAGATCTTTACTCCAGTTATTGATGGATATTTATGTGAGTACTCACTATAGCAATCATCCACTTGTACTTACTATTTCAAAACTTTTTTTTTAAAAAAAAAAGTTATTTAAGATTGATGATGTCAGATAATAATGACTTCATTAAAGTTATGTCAACCACAAATAAAATGGTGTCACTGACACTAAAAATATACAGTCCATTTCAGAATTTATTCATTATACAGTATACAATATTATGTTTTTTGATTATAGAATTAAAATGTGGTTAGTGTAGTTTATTTGATTTTTATCCAATGATCTTGCAAAACAATCAGTGGTTTTATTTATGACAAGTTCACAGTAAATATGACTTTATCATTAATGACTACAAAAGCAAAAATAATGCCAATTTTATTTAGTATAGAAAATAATTAAAAACTTATTTTGATTAAGTACAAACAACAAAGTGTATCTATATTAAATTTTTAAATGAAGTCATTCAGTTTTATGGATCAAAACTGTTATAAATGTTATTTTTTTGTGGGAAATAATTGTTAATAATAACTGTAAATTATTTTGGTGGAAAAAAGAGAAAAATCTGATTTCATGAATAATCAAATTTATATGATCACATATGACTAAACATACATTAAAAATATTTATTTGATCAATTTTACAACAATACTCTCATAATTTGTTCCAGATAGTGGCAGCCTTTATTGTAAATATATTATAAAAATATATATCTTTACAATATTGATAAAAAAGAATTAAGCATTTATATTATTAAAACATTAGATATCAATTGTAGATTAGATTTCATTATCAAATTTTATTTAATTTCACTCTATGTAAAATGAATAAATTCATAATGTTTTTTGAAAAAAAAGTTAACAGCAGTGTAAACGAAAATAAAAAAGTTTTATGTTTTATTGATCAGATAATACAAAAATAAAATAGAAATAAAGTGCAACAAAAATAAATTTAAAAATGTACATTGTAGATAGTTTTTTTCTCCATGCTTTAATTTAATTAATTAATAATCAGGTAATATTATATCTCTATGTAAGAAAAAAATGATGAATCATCATCAATAAAAATAAATAAATTATAGCTCTCAAAATACTTAGCTCTCAAAATATTTACCTCACAGTTTAATAATATTTTTTTAATAATATTTTTAGTAGGATATTTATTTATTAGTTAACACTTTTTAATTTTAAACTTTTTATTTTTTAATGGATTTTTTAGACATTTCAAATTTTAAATAAATTATTTTTTTAGCATAGGAGCTCATTATAATTGCTTATTTTTTAATGAGAACTTTGACTTAAGATCATTTAGAATATTATTTGCCATTGCTAACTAGGGTAAATGTGTATTTATAATATGTACATTTAAGTATATTAGTTTTAAAATTAAAATATTTTTAATATTGTGAAACATTGAATATAAAATAGTAATAAAAATATAATTGTATTTACTGGTAATTATTAATAAAGTTTTCTCCAAAAAATGAGAATTCTTTAGTCATTCAACACAGACTCAGATCTAGATTTTCTTACATGCATTTAGAAATGTTATGGAATTAAAATCATTTAACAACTGGTTAAATATGTTATTGACAAACAATGTTATTCTTTCATTACTTTAACTTTACAAGTTACTGCAAAAATAAATAAAAATGTTTTATTTTATAAAATTAAGAACACTTGCAAAAGATTGAAATCGTTTCTCACAGGTAAAATTTTTAAGTAAAAATGAAAAAAGCATAATAAAGAATTATAACTTAAAACACAATCAGGTGTTTTAAAATTAAATCTTTATGCAAATCTCATTGAACAAGAAATTTCAGTATGCAATACAAATAAGTAAAATTTATTGCTGCTAAATTCTATAGCAAACTAATTGAGCAATGCAAATACTAATCAGTAATTAAGATAAGATTCAAGTTTTACAAATTGTAAATTAATTCTAATTCTATGTATGCTATGAATAAATGAAAGTATTTCACAAGGGCATGTCATGTGTGAACATTGTCATATTATAAACTTTTATGGATAAACTTGTAACTCACTGTTAAGAATATAACTTGTCTTTATTTTGTCATTAATAAATTTGAATTTATTGATAAAAATACAGTTTATAAAGTTATGAGGTTTATTCATTTATTGATCTAAACTGTCACAAACTATCAGGAGATTATGACAATTATTTAGCATTTATTTGTGTTTATGTTAAAATGTATGCTCCTTACTGTTTGGGATTTCTATAAAAACAAACATAATGATTGTTTTATACTATGATTGTAATAATCATTTTAACCATTGATTCACTGAACTACAAAATTTTTAGAAAGTGATTCTACTTATCTGGTAAAAACTGGCGCAATCTTCCTATTAGTTTAGAGGTCTTTTACCAAATAAATTAAATATCAATTATTAATAATTTGTTTTCAAGTATTCATTTTAAAAATGATATTTATAAAAATGCAAAGACAAAATACAATACAGTACTTAACTGAACTAATTATGATTAACACTTACATGCATATATTATATCTATGCATAAACATTGTATAAAAACATAATTATTTATAACTAAGATAATTTTGCATCAAAACAATGCATTTTTATACAATGTAAAAATGTAATAATCAAAATTGTTCATATCTCAACCCAGTTATCAATTTATTTTTCTATAAAATATATATTTTTAAAAATGTAGCATTTGGAAAAAATCTTTGTAACTCAAAACAGCATGGTGAAATATACAGTTAGAACATGAATCAAAATTATTTACAAGAGGCAGTTATTAGTATTATTAGAATTTAAATATACATTGTTAATTTAAATATTGGCAGTGAGAGTGAAAGTTCAAGAATGTCATGATTTATTTGTTTTTTTTTTCTGTAGTTATCATTTATAAGGACCTAGATAAAAAGTAAAACGGGAACACATTTTTCCATTTGTTAGAGCTGAATAGTGTGTGTACTTGTAAATTTATCAATTAATTTAAACATTATTGTGTAATTTGTGTATGTATACATGTATGTATACATATAAGTGATCAGCTTCTTTACTATTGTACTATTTAAACTTAAAATTCAAATTTAATTGTATCTTAATAACATATAAATTGTAGACTTATAGTACAATAATATTTGGAAGGAGTGTGCATTATATATATGATATTGTCTCTGTAAACAGTTAAAGATATCAACATTTTATCTGAAATAAATATAGAGAATCATCATCATCATCATCAACCATTATCAATCCACTGCAGGATGAAGGTCTCTCCAAATTTAATCCATCTTCTCCAATCTTTAGCTTCTCTTTTCCACATCACCTCTGCACACTTTTTTATTTCATCCATCCACCTCACATGTGGTCTCTTTCTGGGTCTTTTAAAATCTCTTGGAATCCAGTTTAAAATTTCAATTGTCCATCTATTATCATCTCTTCTAGCAATATGTCCAGCCCAACTCCACTTCAATCTTTTAATTTTTTCAATGAGGTCAGTAACACCTGTTTGTTCTCTTACCCATACATTGCGTTTTTGATCTCTTCTTGTTACTCCCAACATACATCTCTCCATACTTCTTTGAGTGGTCTGAAGTCTCTGTATTGCTCTTCTATTAAGTGTCCAAGTCTCAGATCCATAAGTAAGAACTGGTAAAACACATTTGTTAAAAACCTTCCTTTTCAAACACATAGGCATATTTCCTTTTAGTATCAAGTTATTTCTACCAAAGCACTCCAACCAAGTTTAATTCTATGATTAATTTCCTCCATTATGTTTCCATCTGTATTAATAATCTGACCAAGGTATTTGTAACTGTTAACTTCTTCTAATTCATCATAATCAATCTTTATTTTCATATTTTGAGCAAATTGATTAAACATTACTTTAGTTTTTTTTAACATTTATCTTTAGTCCTACTTTCCTACTTTTATCTGATAACTCCTGCAACATTTCCTGCAGCCCTGAAGCATTATTTGCAAAAACAACTACATCATCTATGAAATCTAAATGACTTAAATAATCTCCATTTACTTTCACTCCTTTAGTTTCCCATTTTAATCCACAAAATACTTCTTGCAGCACTGCTGTAAAAAGTTTTGGAGATATGGAGTCACCTTGTCTTACACCTTTCTCAATGTTGACTTTCCCTGTATCATTATGTAATCTAATTGTTGCTGTTGCATTTTTATAAATATTCTTTAAAATATGACAATATCCTGGATCTATACCTTGATGATCCAATGCTTTAATCACTGAAGAAATGTTTATAGAATCAAATGCCTTTTCATAATCTACAAATCCAAAACATAATGACAACTCATATTCATTTGTCCTTTCTATAACATCTCTCAATACCTGGATATGATCTACTGTACTAAAACCACTTTTAAATCCAGCTTGTTCTCTTGGTTGGTGGAAATCTAATATTCTCTGTAGACGAGTTGTAATTATCTTGGAATTTTTTTATACAAAACTGATAAAAGGCT
Source organism: Epiperipatus broadwayi (assembly GCA_028023455.1). NCBI lineage: Eukaryota > Metazoa > Onychophora > Udeonychophora > Euonychophora > Peripatidae > Epiperipatus > Epiperipatus broadwayi. The sequence goes on along the minus strand of JAQFVV010013072.1, from coordinate 113,541 downwards.
GATAGGTCTGTAATTTCTAATATCTTGTTTGTCACTTTTTTAAATATTAATATTATTACTGCATTCTTCCAATCATCAGGTACATCTTTATCATTTAGACATTTGGTATATAACTTTGCTAAAATTTTTTCTATTTTTTCACCTGCTTCTTTTAATACATAAATTATAATTCCACCATTACCTGGAGTCTTTCCTTTCTTCATACATTTAATTGCATGTCTCACTTCTTCATTTAAAATTCTGGGCAATTCAGAAGATGTAATAGATATAGGAGGTACTTGTTCTTTATTACTATATAATTCTTGATAAAAATCTTCTACCAATTTCTTAATGTCATCTCTCTTTTTAATAATAATTCCATCTTTTTTCCTTATTGCATATATAAATTTCCTACCAATACCAAAATGTTGTTTAACATTCTTGAGACTTTTATTTTCTTCTACAGCTTTCCTTGCTAGTTCACAGTTATAATTTTTTATATCATTTTCAACTCTTTTCTGCACTATTTTAGAAAATTCAAGATATTCAATCCTTTTTAATGCATAATTTTTGTATAGCTTCATATTCCTTCTTTTCTTCATAAATTCTCTAGTCTCAGTAGAAATTTTATTGGTCAATGGCTTCTTTTTCTACCAGCTATCTTTGTTGCAGTTTTTAAAAGTGTTTAAGTTATTTTCATATTAATTTCATTCAAATCTGAATCATGTTCAAAATCTACTAATACTTGAAACCGATTTGTAAGTTCTAATTTAAATTCATTAGAATGTTTCTGAAGATGTAGGAATATCAACTGTAAATATTGTTTTTCTTAATAATTTTTGTCTCTCTAGTTTTACATCAACATGTATCTTACACCTTACTAATCGATGATCACTTCCTGTGTTAAATTTATTAAGAACATTACAATCTTGAAATATGTATTTCCTGTTAGTCAAAATATAATCCAATTCAGCTGTACCTTTATTTGGGTGCTTCCATGTCCATTTCCTTTTAACATTTTTCTCAAAAAAAGAATTCATAATATAAAGCTTTTTTTTTTCTGCAAACTCCACAAGTATATGTCCTCTTTCATTTCTGTTACCATAAACAAAATTACATACAGCACTTTCATCTTTCATTTGTTTACCAATTCTAGCATTAAAGTCTCCCATAACAATTTTAAAATGTTATTTACTCTGATCAAAAGTCTTTTACACATCCCTATTGTAACGAGCACAGACGTTCGTTACATTGTTTTTTTTTTATATTTATTAAACATGAAAGTAAATTAAAAAGTTCGCATTTAAAAATTTTCTTTAAGAATTAAAAATTGAAATTAAATATCATCTTAAACTCATATATATTAAATCGCACAGATAAAAAAATTATTAAAATAAAACTGTATTAAAAATAGAAAAGGTATTTTAAAAACAAAAACTTAAAAAGATTTAGAGATAAAAATATATCTTTAATCTTGAAAAAGACAGAAATTAATCAGAAATGGAAATGATTGTTAATTAGTTAAATGTAAACCAGCCTTGGGCATTTAAATGTAAAAACATCGGTCAGATAGGAAAACAATAGAAACAAATAGCCAATGAAAGAAATCCATCGGGAAATTGGACCTCAGCGAAAGGATCATCACATCGATGACATAATGCCAAGTCAATCCTTCGAATACGTATAAAAGGAAAATTTGGAAATTATTAAGGAGTGATTATGATTATTACGATGTGACAGATAGGTGTTAGTGCGGAGGTACGAGAGAAAGGATTGAAGAGACACACGATTCAATCCCTTCAGTTTCGCCAAAGAAAGAAAGAGAAATGAACTATCGTTTTTCTACATTGAGGACCAGTTAAAGCCAAAACCTCCGGATGGATAAATAAATCGGCCAACAGAATACAAATCTTAGGATGGCGTGGGAATTCATGTTCATGGCAAGCAATGGATAAAGATGAACTGTTTAAACCGTAAGAACTTTATAAATAATGAACATTAAATTAAAAGTTTCCATATTTAAATGATTGCAATATTATCCTATCTGACCAACTTAATTTATTAATAATGTTATTTGATGTATTTCTTTTTTTTTATATATATATTTAAAATCATTTCCATTTATTTATTTATTTTTTGTTCTTTAAGTTTTATCATGATTTTTGTTTTTCGTTAAATTAATTATACAAATGTTAAACTTAAGTTGGGCGTGAATGGCTGTATAGATTTGTAAAGTTATATTAGGGGAGGGTAATCTTAGGTTATTTGTGTCATTGTTAGATTGGGTCAATGGATTGGATATATTGATGTAGTTAGTAGATGTAGTCGGAGATTCGCTACTGGCAGAATCATTTATATATACGCCGCACTCACCTGTTTGCCTATGAAAGGAATTATAAGACAGAGAATGCAGTTCCTTTCTATGGAGTTTTTTTTTTTATTGTTCTTCTCATTAGATAGATGTAATATTCCTATCTGATGAGAGTCAATGTCTTTCCTTAATCTCTTTGGTGCTGCCATATTCCGTATTACATTGAATACATCGATGTATCAGATGAATTGATGCCAGTTTGACTGCGAATTTTAGCCTAAGGTTAAATGGGGATAGAATGTTTTATTTTCAAATGCAAATTTATGTAGTCTATTCATACTCGACCCTAAATAAAAATGCATTAAATTTAAGTTGTTTATAGATGCTTGCATGGATTGGTTATCGGTTAAGTATGTTTTGGGTTTTCATATTTGATCAAAATATATAGACATTCGATAAATAATGATACCTTACGGTGAGTATCTAAAATGTATTTATTCGGATGTCTTTTAAGTCATTGGTGACAATGCAAGTATCTTATGGTGAATACTATTGGGTTACTTATAAATTTCCCTCTGCAATTGTTAGTATCAATGATTTTATGTTTTGATCATTTATGTTTACTTTGAAATGTTTTTAACCGTGTAATCTATGTAACCGATCTATAGCAACATATTAAAACAAGCTTTTATAATCCCATCTGTGCGAACTTAATTAAAATGTAAACTTATAATATAATAGAAATTAAAATGTAAATTAAAATCTAAGGTAAAGTTAAAAATAATGTTAAATGTTAAAATGTAAAACTAATACTAAAATAATTTTAAATCTTATATATATGTGCATAAATAAATGTTTGTATGCTAATTACTGGCAGTGGCTTATTTTATTCTTTTTATATATACTCTTATATTATATTATTAAATCTCTGCTATTCCACTGAGCTAGTGACATGGGCTAATGACCGGAATCAAAATTTAAAAAAAAAAAAAAAAAAATTTTTTGACTTATGTATCTGCCTACTTTATAAATTTTTCTAGGTTCAAATGCCTAGATGGCGCCCTGTAGTGCAGTTTACTTTAGTCTAATTTCTCTGGATCATTACAATATAAAATCTATGAGAACTTGTTGGGGCATAAACCTGAATTATCTGCATTTGGTATCTGCTATTAAATTGTATAACTAATCTTGCCACTCTATCCAATACACCATCAATCTCCACAATATTGTTCTTCCACTTTTTATTTATAATGAATCCTACTCCACTTGTATTTCTAATATTTGTGCCTTTATAATAGAGTATATGTCCACTTTTTAAATCAATTGTCTCTTCACCTTTTCTTCTAACTTCACAAAGTCCAATAATGTCTCATTTAATATAAGACAGTTCTTTTTCTAATTCTTGCAATCTTCCTTTACTTGAAAGTGATCTGCAGTTGTAAGTACCTAAAAAAGTTATCAGCAAATGGCAGCCTGGGTCTGCATTCTGGGGATTCTTAGCACCCTCTGCCTTTGGCCACCAACCACTGCCTTGGTTGGTGACTTTGCAGCCTCCTGGGAATAAGGGCCATACTTTATTTTTGTCTGTCATAATTATATATATGTATTGGAAAAATATTTATCATTTACACAAACATTTTTTCTCTCTTATCAGGCACTGAGAAGAAAGATCATGGTGTTTTCTGATCTTAAACTCAGAGGTAAAAATCCAGTAAACTCACCATGCTGGCAAATACATGTTGGTGAGCAGCCCATCCATGATTGTATACTATATGAATAATCATATAGTAATGAAGCAGTAATCTTAGCTTAAGATTGAGCTTCATATTTCCATCTTCTAACCTATGTTTAAATCCCTATTTTCCATCCCACTCCTTTTGTTGTGTACATATATTTCATGTATATATTTGAGATGCATGCCTAAATTATAAAATTTAATGTTTCAGTAACATGTTTTAAAATTATTATTAATTCTTTTTATTAATTATTAGTTCTTTTTTATTAAAGTATTATAGATGTGGCTCAAATATATATATAAGAGCAAAACTTACTAACAAAATATTGATGGTTTTATATATTTATTATATGTCATTTTTAACTTTTTCTTTTTAAATTGCTTATTTTTCTATTAAACTGTATATTTTTATAAAATCCAATATGGAAGATGTGACTGTTGTTAATTGTCCAAAAATAATTAAAGGGAGGTATTTTTTTAATTAAAGTTTTACTTAAAATAAATGGGATTAAGTAGATTAAAGATTTTCTTTTGTATAAAACATGTTGTCAAATCTATGTCTAATCTGGCAATAGATTTGAATTTATTTTTGGACATTATCTTACAATTGCATCTTTCAAAAACAACTAACTAATTAATGATAAGCATTCCAGAAATACCTGTGGAAGAGTATAAATAATGGCTGGATTTTTAAAGCAGAGATTAGATTAGCTACTCTAGAGAAAATGATTGTTAACATTGCGGTGAAACTAAAAATGATGTATCAGTAAATCCATCACTCTTCATTGGTCCTATGGGTCATCATCTGCCACTACCATAATATCCTGCTGCCCTGAAATGAAGAAAGGTCTAAAAAGAACTTTAGAATGCTAATAGAAGTTTCCTGCCACCGAAGAACTTGCATTTCAATTGCCGTGCACGTGCAACTACTAAATTGGACTTTTAAAATTGCAAGGTAAATTATTCCAAACTGCCTCCATTGAAACTAAATCTAGCTTGATTAATTAATTTCGAATTCTACTAATCAAGATTTCTCATGTATTATTTAACTTTGCTTTTTATATAAATCTGTGAATTTAAATTTGCTCTCAAATGATTTTTTTATATTTAATTCTCTGTCATATGCTCTTAACTTTCTTTAACTTTGGTGCAGTCATTTATTTATATGTATTTATTATTTGATTTATATATTTGTTATTGATATGCCAATTTCAAACAATCTGATGAGCTTAATTTATAAAAATCTTTTCTGTCATTTTTAACTAAACCTTCATGAAAAGGTTATTAATGTTCCATTTAAATATACATATATAATGCATTGTAAATTAATATGTTCGCCAGATTGTTTTATGAATCAGCATTTTAGGTTCGTTTTTAATATAAAAATTGATTTGTTTAACTCTGAAAATCCAGAACTCAAGCTAATTAACACTCTGAAACATTTATTTTATAATTATTTATTAAATTCTGAAAGGGTGACTTATAATTTGTTTCCTATATAACTGCTAATCTTACTTCATTTTTCATACTCTTAAAATATCAAATATAGTATTTAAATATTCCAGTTATTATAAAAATCAAGAAGGTGTGATTTATTTATTTAAAAATAGCAGAAAAGGGATGGGGGTAAATCTTAATGTTTCTTTTACTAGGTAAAATCTTAATGTATATTTTATTAAATGAAATATTCTCTTTCTATATATATTATAATTGCATGGCATATTATAGTATTCAAACAAGGGTCATTTATTTTAAAGCAGTAAAATTTATTCAATGCCATTAGTGACATTTATCATTACTGCACTGCCGACATTTAGCCTCTCTTTGTGTATATATATATATATATTACGTGCTTCTAGTCTTCTAATCTGGTGATTGTGACAAGTTTGAACCCATAGATTTTTTCTCATATCTCATTCCATAGATAGTTGAGCTATCCAGAATCACATTCATTTAGTATAAAATGCCTCTGGTGGTGATCCTGTAAGTTTGGCACACGCTATGCATATTCACTTCATATAGATAAAAGGCCTCTCATGTCGGTTATACCAGCAAAAGTCTGGGCCATGCCATGCCTATCCACTTTTCTCTAATCACTACCCAAGAAGGGGGTGTGAGATTTTGTTTTTCATCCAGAAGCATGACTTTTTCCTCTTAGTTATTTTTAGGCTATTATGTCAGCACCACAAACTTCTCATATATTTATTTCTTTTGCTTCATGACCCAGTTTTAATGCTCTAATATTAAAATTAAGCTTTGCTTAAAAGATATATATAAATGCCAATTACTTCTATTCATTAATTAAGTTTATTTCAATCATATACAATCTCACTGTCATAATTTATATATCTATATTTAAGAGTATCTATATGTCTTGGGAAAATAAAGCATTCGTCTTACTATTGTTAAAATAATTTTTCATTAAATATAAATATTTTTCAAATGTATTTTATGTATCTTCACGACCATAATGGCAGAAAAATAGTTTGTATTTATATCTGTAATGAATCCCAGAATGCTCCCCTAAATCATATGTTAGTCACCACATTTCAGAACCATAACTCAAAGTGTTAATAGCAATTTTATGTAACTTCTTTCTAATACTGATTGGCATCTTAATATTGGACCCACCAAAGATGTGTGTTTATTTGTAATATATTATTTAGCTAATAAAGAGCATATGAGAAATAATAGCAAAATCGCTTGCTCATTCACGCACACACTAATGTATGTAATTAATTTATAAATGTATAATAATTTGTCAGTATATTAAACTATATTTTATTGTCTAACTTATTTGAGTAGTTCAAATTCCTTTTCCTCCACTTCCACATATTACAGCCATGCTTATGTATATTTTAATATAGTCATAGTTAATAGATGTCTCATCGTTGCTCAGCTTTGCTAGTCGGTTGGATTAAGATTAATTCTCATGGGCCATCACTATTTATGCTATCCATTAGGTGTTTGATCTGGGGCTTAGAGAGTGGGCTCAAATTCGGGCTGGCCCCTGACCTAAATCTTGGGCTTGACTGGGTTTGAAGTACATTTTGTGAGTTCCAGCTCATGTTAGATGGATAAACATGTTTTGACCAGCACAGTAATAACAGCTGCAACTATAAGAACATATGGAGTGGACATTAGAAATTTGCCCTGTTTGGTTCCTTTAATCCTCCAAGAGGAATCAAAGGGTCTCCTCATTTAATAGCAAAGTTGTAATTTTTGCAAATGAAAAAGAAATGTATACATTATTTGTTTCTTTTTCTTAAATTAAAATTAATATAATGTTCAGATTTATAAAGGTTGTTTACAGTTTAAATAATTTCTGTAAATGAGTAAATAAATATGTAAAAGGTTAAAATAATAAAATAAGCAATCATATAATGGAATGAAAATGAAAAGTTAACACACAGCTGGTGCATATTATTTTGAACTTAATAACTCTGACACAACAGATATAAAATAAGGCTTATCTGAATTAGTTTTGATGGTATTTTATAAAGAAGTTGGTTAAGAGAGGCTAAAATTTATTAAACATGAGGACTTAAAAAAGATTTTAGCTACTATAGTTATAGAAAAAGGCTGCCTTCAAATTAGTTGCTAAAGTAGGGACTTTACATAGATGGTTGTAAATATCATTATAAGTTTTATTGCAGCTGAAATGCAATGAATTATTGTTATTGGGATCTTCAATAACATGAATTATTGGATAAAAGACTTAATCTTATATAGTCAGAGGATTAGCATATAATATCTCTTACAACATTCAGAAGTTTGAATGAACTGCTTGTCTGAAATAAAATCACTGGTTTGAAAAAATATAATAATATTAATGTTAGATTTATTTACATCCTTCATAAAAATTTTATGATCTTTTGAATAACAATTTTTATTAAAAATCAACCAATATCTTGCTGATCATGTATTTCTATTAACAAAGTGATATCATCAACAGCTCTGAAAATTTCATTAAGACTCCTCCATCCATCAAACATAGCAACGCAATTTCTATTTAAGTTCACTTGAAAACTTCAAACTTTAAAATTATAATGAATATTGCTAGTGGATTTAAATAGAAATTGTGTTGCTATATTTGATGAGATTTCAACTAGCTTCCAGAATTGCCAATGATGTCAAGTTATTGATAGAAACAGATATCCAGAAAAAATGGTAATTGGAAATATGTACAAAAATTATTGTCACTCACATATTGGGCATCACAATCTTATTCAACTGTTAAGGCATTTGTTTATAACTGCTTAGCAAGATTATTTTTTAGTCAATCAATTACAATTGAACTGGATTGTGGTATCAATATGTAGGTGGTTGTAATTGTACATGTAAATATGTAGATATATGTATGTTAAATTGTTAAAGATATGTTTAAATATATAACAAATCAATTTACAAGAAATCTAAATAATCTTAGAATTGCTTTTTTCATAATGCTATTGAATTAAGCTTTATTTAATACTATTTATTATCTTTTAAGTAATTCGTGACCAAACAGATTTGAATATTAAAGTGATGTTTTTCATATTTAGCTTTATCTTTGGATTACTTTATGTTACATGTCCAGTCAGTCTGAAATAAATAGGACTATTAAGGTAACTTTTGTAGGCTATTATTGTAATTTTTTTTGAAGAATGAGAGAAATAATGTGCATAGAAGTATAGTTTTATTAACTTTTTTATTCATATAATTTATTTTAGTTTAAGTAAAAATTGTTTTTTCTAAAATATTGTTTTCATATACATATGTTATACGATGGTATGATCATTAAAAATTCCTATTTTTTGTCTGGAAACTGAACATAGAATTAAAAAATGTCAATAAGAGAAATTTATAAATTTTTCTGTAAACTTAAACAATTTAAGAGGCTATATTCTATCATTCTTATGGGATAATTTTGTTATTCAAAAAACAAATAATCATTATTTTTAAACATTATTGACTCTCTTCAATATGAATCTCTCTCTATTTAATCCAGTTTCTCTGATCTCTAGTCCTATTCTTCATAATACACCAGAAATTTTTTTTATTTTATTCTTTTATTTATCATGTGGTCTCCTTTTAAGTCTTATACAACTTTTGGGATTTAGTTTAAGACTTCAACAATTCATATATTATCAACTCTTCTAGTAATATGTACAGTCACCCAGTCATATTTCAGTTTAATTTTTTTCAATGATGTCTGTAATACCTGCTTGATAGCTTTTGTTATTACTTCTAATGATTATATTCTCCATTGAGTGGCCTGAAATCTTTGAATTTCCCTTCTGCTATTAAGACTCTAAAATATAAGTACAAACTGGTGATTATATCTATTCATATTAATTTATTCTGCTTTGATGAAAAACAGTAATTATGATAAACTAAAAGTGCGCTCAACTTTTCTGTGTATAGGTTAAAAATATATATAGAATCTTATTTTTAAAACTGGTGTTTAAAACATTTTTTAGTGATAAATCTAGCCACATTATATCTTATCTTGTTATATTGGAAAAACAGAAGTTTAAATCTGGAAGTATTAAAAATTGAACATGGTCTGCTTATTTTTTAACTTTAGAAAACTTTTCTTAAATTGACTGAGATTTATATGTAAAACTTAAAAAGCCAGATCCTTTTTATTACCTATTATGGAGTCACTACAGCAATTGATTTTAAAGATAATTTACTTATGGAGGTAGAGTATAGAGAATGAACCAATGAATTAATGAATTAGCATTTTAATAACACAACAAGCTGACTTTTATTGAATTAATTCTAAAACTTTTTCATTTATCTGATGTTGGACTTTTATAATCTAGTAAAATAAAATAAAAAAGGTTGAAAATGAAACTATATAGGATATTGTATCAAAGTGATTTAAGGATTCTACGTTTTCTAAATTCATATTTAGATTAATTTAACTAATTATAGATGACCATGGAAATATGGATACAAAAAAAAACTTTTTTCCAAATAATGTTCAATTTTTATATGTGCAATCTGAAATTATATGTTTCTGTACAATTTGTTTTTTAAAATTTCTTTTAACATTTTTTTTAGTTCTGCATTATTTGTAGTAATGCAAGTTAATATTTTAATTTGAAATATTTAGATTTTATTTAATTAATTTATTTACTAATAGTTGATTTAACAAGTTTTTTATTTTTTATTTGTGAATGAGTAAATCATTGACTGTTCTTAAAATAACAAAGATTATTCTATCATTTCAGCAATATTGGATGATTTTTTCATTATAAACATATAGATTAAAATTTTTTTAAAAATTGCACTATCTGAGTTATATAATTCAAAATGAAAAAATAATATGTTTCAATTAAAACAAATTTTTTTTTGTTTCACTATGGTATTAAAAACATTCCAACTGGTGAAAACACATCAATGATCTCCCATTTGGCAACTTTTACATTCCTTTCACATTTTATTTTAGTATTAAAGTTTTATTCAGCATTAGAAATTAAACAAAATAGACTTGATTTGTTAGAAATGTAAGATTACAAATAAAAAAATCTATACAACTATATTTGAACTTTGTAAATATAGAAAAAAAAGATAATACATAATGAGAAGAACGAACTTTTCTTTCATGGGACTGGGTAAAGGAAAGCCAGCTCAGCTGATGAAAAAATAAAACTAACAGAATACTCATTGATTCAACTTTATTTTTAAAGCATAAACAAATAAATGTGAAGTTATTAAAAATCTATCAAATCTTGTTCTAAAATTAAAAATTTTATTTATAATTTTTAAAACACCAACATTTCAAAGTACATTACTAAAAATAGTGTTGCCATAGTTTTCTGTTTTCCATTATGAATGGATTTGGTAACTTATATTTTTAAAACTAAAACATTCAAAGAAAATCAAATTGTAATAATTATTATATAAATGTTGTGTAAAAATAATCATAAATATTTAAATAAACTATGAAAATCACTAACAACAAAAAAATTGAATGTTCAATTATTTTCACAACTGCTTCCTACCAATCAGTTCTCTGGTAGGTATTGTTCAGATCCATTGAAGTTTATTTTGGTTGAGGACTTCTGCCAGCTTCAGTATTTTTTTGAACTGATAAATCAATACAATTTTCATCATCAAAATGAGCATAAAACTGAAAAACCAGCACAACAGGTACCTGTAGAAGAGTGAAGGAAAATTGAAGGTCTATCAGTACATTCTTTAATGATCTCCAAACAAAGTACTTTGCAACAATTAATGGTAAATTCATTGTAAAGCTTTGTAAAACAATCTGGCTTTTTAATGTCTCATTTTTATTATAATCTATTAACATAACTGTATTTTATTTTTTTTACGTTATATTTATTTGCTAATTCATAATTTATAAAATTATTACACTTTTGTCCTGTTCTTTATTACTTATTAAGTTTGAATAATTTTTTTTTTTTAGGTTTTTTTTTCTCATGTGTCATAGCATCAGCCGAAAAGAGAACCCGCTAACTCGGGACAACTACCTCTCGACCACCAATGCTTACGATTGATTATTACAATTGAAGCACCATAGAAACTAACTTATTATATAGAATTTCTAAGCAGTATGTATTTCGTGTAGTAATAAGTTTTACAGACTGTTTATAATTTTGCTTATAAATAAACATATGCTAATTTTTTAAGCACGTATTTTTTTAATGGAAACACACTATTCTTATTAAAACCAGCTTTGACCTTATCTTGAATCATATTAATCAAGTACTATTTATTAATTTTATTGCGCTACTAATTTAAATTAAGAAGTTTTCTATATTATATAAAGTATTCAATAGAATTTTATTTAAAATGCATTTTTTTTCGTGAAAGAGTTTTGAAAAGAATTACAAATTTTGTATTTTTTAAATAAATAATGCTGCAATCTTTTTTTATTTATAGTTACGTCATAAAAATAATTTTTCTGTTGACTGGTTTATTAATGTCTTTTTTAAAAAAAATATTTTTTTTATAATTTTTTTTTTATATTACAAAAGTTTGGTTTATTATCTTTTGACTAATATCATTTTTATTTAAATTTTAAATTATTATTTATTCTACTTGTAAGTAAATATTAGATGATTGTTATTTATTTCATTGTTACCATCTACATGATCTAATTATATCTTATATGAAATTATGTCTAGTTTAGTAAATTGCTGAAACTTGTTAAATATACTTTTATTGTAATTAGAGATTTACTGTTTGGGTTTAAAATTAAAAGTTATGAATAATAAGTATACTTTGTAAGATAAAATTATTTATTAAATTTATTATTGTTATAAGCATTAAATACATAACTTACTTTAACAAATAATATGCTTAATCGCTATTCTGTTTATTTCACAATATAATTTAAATTTAGTTAATCAATTCCCTTTTTTCCCTATATTTCTTTTTATTATAAGCAAGTTACATATTTTTCACAAACCATATCTTAAATACTTCCCTTTTAAAATAGTTATTATTTAATAAATCCAAATATAATTTTTCAATAAAAATAAATATATGCTGTGGTAAAACAATTTCCTTAATAATCAATTGGACCAAAAGCCAAATTATAATCAATAAACCACATGTGTGATTAAATCTGATATTTTCTGATCTTTTCACTTATGAAATATATGTTAACAATGATTTCAGAAAGGAAGTTGCTGTTAATAAATTTAAAGGAAACAAGCAAAGCAGATCCTTAATGTCTACATCATATTTTATTGTTGCAGATAATATTATTGTGAATATTCATATAGTTAGTGAACATGAGTGAGATGCTCATCAACATATTAGCTATTATAGGAAGTTTAATTATTAACCTCCGAGTTTTAACCTAAAACCATCATAGCCTTTTTTATCATTTGCCTGATAATTCTTAATTAAAATATCTATTGATTTTTTTTAAAGACTTGCAATGTAAATAATCTTTATTCTTAGATTTATCATGCCAGAAAAATTAATTATAGTTTATATTCCTGGAAGACTTTAAAGTCATCAACTAAGACAGTAACTGGTAATCAACAGCAGAGATTAATAAGTAACTCCTGAGTATGGACCTTTACTATTTTTTGATAATAAGAAATACAAATGATCAATTTTAAAGGAAAAAATGTCTAATATTAAATGGAACATTGTTAGATCTAGAAAAAAAAGATGAAGAGACAATTGATATGAAAAGTCAGCTCAAGAACAAGTGGGAATTTTTTTGTAAATAAAAAATAAAAAAAAAACATTGAGAAGATTGATGATATATCAAACAGAGTAGCAAGATTAATTATTAAATTTAATGGAAAATATTTAAATGCTACAATTAATATTGATGTTTACAACAAAAAAACATTTTAAAATTATTATGGGATACTTTGATAATAGAATTTAAACAAAAAACAAATAAAATTAAAAGAATTATGGATAAATTTAGTTATAGAGTCATAAATGAAAGAAAACACAGACTTATAGAATTTACCAGAAAAAAAATTATATTACTAACTTGTTATTTAAATTTTTTTAAAAATAGAAATAGACATAGAAACATTAAAATGATACTATAGCCAAATTGGATTTCATTTTGACCAACAGAAAATATGTACTTCAATAATATAATGTTATTAATAGATTTAACACAATAAATGGTTATATATGAAAAATATTTAAAAAGAATCCATTAAAAAAATTGAATATCTAAAATTCTTTAAGATGGTAAGATGTAAACTTAATAATGATATGAAAGAAATATTTTTGTGGACTGTCAAGAAAAGCTATAGATAAAAATAATCTCAAAAATATAAAATAATATTTAAGGATTGAAAGAAAACATTTCAACAATACAAAAAAAAGTATTAGTGAAAAGAAAAATGGAAGAATAAAATTATTGCAAAATACTACAAAGAATATTATTTAAGATTATAGAAAAAGAATTATATATTAATAAAAAACAAGAAAAGGAATTAATCCATATAATTATAAGGGTCTTCTGAATTATCATGTATTATAAAAAAAGAGGTGAGACATGCAATTAAATCTATAAAAAAGAAAAAGATCCACAAAGTTAACAAATTGTTGTTGATATCTTAAAAGAAGTTAATGAAAAAATAAAATTGTTAGGTAACTATATGCAAAAATTCTAAATGATAAAGATTCTATAAATAATTGGAAAATCATAGTAATAATATTGATATTTTAGAAAGATATTTTATAAGGTTATTGGTCTTCTATTTCTTCTTAGAAGATTTTTACCATGACAATTACAATTTATCTAGATAGAATTTTGAACTCAAACTAATCAAAAGAACTAGTTAAATTTAAAATTGGTTTTATCACAATGAAACATAACCAAATATTGAGAGAAGTTGAGAAAGGACCAAAGGTATAAATTGCCACTATGCTTTGGATTTGTAAATTATAAAAATGCATTTAATTCTGTAAACATTTTATAATGATTAAAACTTTGATTATGAAGATACAGACTTAGGATGTTCTTATATTCAGAAAAAATATTTATCAAAATTCAAAAGCAATAATTAGATTATATACATATACTAAAGAGATTATTATTTATTAGGATGCATTACAGTATGATTTTATATCTTCAAAAGTTTTCACAAACAGTTTTTCAAGAAGTATTTTGTGGATAGTCAAGAAAATAAAAATACATGGATCTTATATAAATCATTTAGATTTTGCAAATGAATCACTATCAAATATAAATAAGAAATTTGTAAGTAAATATATGTGCTAAAAGTCTAAAGTAATGTTCAATGAATTTCCACAGATGAATAGAATAAAAAATTATCAATAATAAATTAGATAAAAGGAATGGCATTATTTTGGTCAGATTACTAATTCATATGAAAATACAGTATATAAAATTAACTGTAGAATTAAATTTGAATGATATGCTTTTGATAGAAGTAATAAAATATTAAAAGGGAAAATGCTTACTTTTTTCAAAGAATGTGTTTACTAGTTCTTATATATAGGTCTGAGATTTGAACACTTAACAAAAAGAAAATGCAGAGTCTTCAGGTTAGTCCCTGAAGTATAAAGAAATGCATGACTATAGTAACAAAAAGAAATTTAAAAAATTACATGAGTGATAGATCAAAACTGATAATATTGACATAATAAAAAAATTAACAGATTGAAATGGAGTTAGATAAAAATTTCTAAAGAAATGATATAGATGAATAATTGAACTGTTATGCTGGACTCCAAAATATTAGAAAAAAATCTAGAAAGTGATCATGTTGACATGAATGAATGAATGAAATAAAGAAATTTGATAGTATGATGTAAAGAAGTGATGTTATTAATTGGAGAAACAAGATTAAACTTAAGCCTTTATAATGCAATGAATATATCAAAGTTGAAAATGGTGAAACTGATTATAGCAATGACATCTTTTTTTCCAATACAAAAATTAGTATTTACATTATTATTATTTTTATATTATCCACAGTTAATTGATCAATTTAATATTTTGAAAGTTTATCTCCAATAATGGTTTTACTGTGATATATATATATATATATATATATATATATATATATATATATATATATATATATATATATATATATATATATATATATATATATATATATATATATATATATATATTAATGGGATGGGGTATCAAAAGGTTGAAGATGGAATGAATCTGGGGTGATGGAAAATCATCATCACTCTTAATATTTAAAATAAAATATCAAATAAATTATTAAAGTAATGTTTAATAATCACAAAAACTGCAAGCAATGAGAGATATTAAAAAGAGCATGAGATTAGAGAATCTCTGAGAGATTAGCCAGTTACTCCTCAAAGCAACTAAAATTAATTAACATCAACCAGCATTATAATAAGTCAATGTAAGTATGAGTAATACTCAAAGTAATAACTATTCATCATAATGAATGATCAGTCAATCAAACCACATCAACAGTCAATCTTGTGACTAGATTAGAAATGGATCTTCTGTAGACCAGGCTAACTATTGAGCCATTTACAGCTTGGGGCAATTATTTAACCATTAATTTGGAGGCACAAACTACGTGCTCAACCATCAGAATACATAATAATAAAAATCAGAAAAACAAGAATGCTGGTACATTAAAACATGCTGATCATTATCAGTGTTCTGGACAGATAGTACCATTTGTGTACTGGATAACTATAAACTTAAATTCTAATAAACTAAGCTAAATAAAATTTAGTGCATAGGCTTTAAAGAGTATTCTCTTTTGCACTAACCAGGATGATGATTGATAATTTATGACTAAAATACATCCCCATTCATATATTCTGCTGTTATATTCAAATCTAGCTCAGTGAACACAAGCTTTATTACTGTATGTAAACGAGATTATGGAAACATATTCTAAAAAATTTAAAACCACTGGAATAATTTTCATAATTGAACAAAAGTTTATTAAAAAAAATTAAAAAAATAATATTAAGGTATGGAATGAGGCTACCATATCAATTAAGCCTCCTGATTTTGATTGACATACAATAATGAATTATCACATTGTGATTTACATATATGTGATTAATACAAAATTCAAGTTATTACATGGTGGTTTACAAATATATGCACACAGACATGAAATATATATATACCAGTACAACAATGTAATATATAGGGTATTTTGAGTCTAGACTTTCACATGACCCTCTACTCTCTATACCATCTCACACCACTTATACACCACATATATGTCTAAAAATAACCAATATATATATATAATTCATGCTAAACCAGCACTCATCAGTTGGTCCAGATTATCATCTCTACACATATATACAATAAGTGTTCAGATTTATATTAAGATAGCCAGTTTTCATACTTTAATGGACAGGCTTCAATCCACTTCACCCTCCAACTCTTCCGCCATCCATCCTATTAAAAATCTGATGATGGAACACTCATAGCCCACACTGATGCCAACATTCTCATCACATCCATATTGATCATACATCACTCTGATCCTCATATACTGGACATAATCCATTTAAATACATATATGAAGGCTGGGCAGACATTATTGTATATATGTAGAGGTGATAATCTGGATGAACTGACAAGTGCTGGTTTAGAAGAAAATTATGTATATTGGTGATTATTTATCTTTTAGACATTTATATGGTCAAGTGTATCAGTGGTATGAGATAGTGTAGTGAGTTGAGGGTCACATGAAAATCAGTTCAAAATATCTTATACAAACTTCATTAGTTATTTTATAGTAAGTTCTAATCTTTATTGATTAGTTTTCTTTTAAAAGAAGGAATATATATATATATATATATATATATATATATATCTTCGATATATATATATATATATATATATATATATATATATATATATATATATATATTTCTATCAAGTTACAGTTAGATAAAAGTTCTTTAAATTTAAAATGTTTCTTTTTTTTTTTCATAGTTTAAAACAGGATGGTCAATAAATTATTATTGACTCTTAATTATAATTCAAGCAATAGCATTTGCATTTCAAGTTATATTTTTTTAATGTAATTTTTTTAAAGGAACTACTAAAAACAATTTCTGTAAAAACATATATATCAAATCACCTATGGAAGGATCCTTTCTTTTAGATATTTGGCTCAAGCAAATTATTACTTGTTTTATTTTAAGTTATAGATTCAAATGTAATTTTAAAACAAAGAAAAATTATTTAATATTTTGTTATTATATATAAAACTATCATAAGTTGCATTCGATTAATTATAACATCTTTATATAGCTGAAATAGCAAACATATACCAATTCTTCAAGCTTTCTTTTGGAAAGCTTGGTTTTTGTTGATTATCATCATCATCAGAAAAATATAGTCCAGGCAATTGTCAGCACTAGGAAAAGATACAATTCAGGTGATTTGTTGGCATGCCATGAGCTTCATTTTCTCCAGGATTGGCAAGCTGTCTTCCAGAATACTTTTAAGGTTATGAATTTCAACACAGAAAATTGGGTTATTATCCTCCATGTATATTCAAACTGCACTATTGAACTGTAGACTGCTGCTGGATCTCCTGCCTTGACTTCAACACATCTCATGGGAGTTCTATATAAATCTGCCAGCCATCGCTCTGGCCAGCTAAAAACAACTGCTGCTAACTTTAACAAGCTGCAACAAAATATTATAACTAAGTTGCAGCTGATCAATTCTTATAAAAATTATTATCCAGACTACAGCCGATATTTTTATCAGCCCTTTTATAGAATCATCTGAGGTGATAACAACAGCTTGATTGAAAACAATTTTTTTTATCTCTCTAATCCCTTTTGAAAACAAGCTTAAAATTTTTATCAAAATGTGATATACATGTTTTCACTAGATCCTTTTAAAAATTTAATTTATTATAAAATTTTATTTTTAATCAGAGTTATTTAACCTCTTACAGCCATTATTATTCCAAGTGAAATGTAGAAAATATCTACAAAAATTAATGTCTGTGTTTATTTATACTTATATATATAAACCCTATGAAGAAATTTTTGTATAAATATCTACAAAAATTAATGTCTGTGTTTATTTATACTTATATATATAAACCCTATGAAGAAATTTTTGAATTAAGAGATTGTGGGTTTTTCAAGTCATAGAGCTATTTTTACAGAGAAATTTAAGGTTAACACGAGTTACTGGCTAATTGAAGTAGAGCCAATTCATTCGAAATGACATATAAGTAATAATTAAGAAAATTCAGGAAGATAAATAAGATTACATAAAACCCTTTTAAGAATAAAAAAATCAATGTTTTGATGGTAGTAATAGATAGATAAAAAGCTTACATAGAAGATTTGTTATATTCAAGAGGAGAATAAATATAGAAGTGATAGGAATATTTTATTTATGTTATAAACGATATTTTGAATGTTAATAGTAAATTGAATAAGACTTTTTGTTTTGAAGATATTAATATTAACTTATTTTCTCTACCTACTAAAGATGTAACCCATTTACTAAAATAGAGAAAGTAGAAACCATAAATAAAATTCTTTTAGTTTTATTGAAATTATATTTTTAAGTTTAGGCTGATTTATTTTTACAACAATGGACAAGTATGAAAAAATTCCATAAAAATAGAAACGGAAATATAGTAATTAAAAAAAGATAACTTAATTATTGAGTTAAAATTGCAGAACCTAAACTGCTATCAATGACCAGCATGATTTTTTGATATATCATTTTTGGAAAAAACAAAACAAAAAACTTGAATATATTATGGGTGTGCTTTTGGGGGGTTTGTGGGTTGGTTTTTTTTATGTGGTAAAATAATTTTATAAAAAATTTAATTAAAAAAATTAATTTTTTTTGTAGATGTTTTTTGGTTTTGTAATAGGGGGGGAGGGAGAAAAATTAATTATTTTTTTAGATTATTATTAATATCTTTTTTTTTTTTTTAATTATAAATAGTTGATATTTTAATATTTAGTTTTGTTTTGATTTTTAGTTAAATTTGGGTGATGGGGTTGGGATTTTTTTGAGATTTAATTTTGGAGAAAAAAAAAAAAAAATAAAAAAAAAAAAAAAAAAAAAAAAAAAAAAAAAAAAAAAAAAAAAAAAAAAAAAAGAAAGCATATATAAAATTTTATATAAAAAGAATTGTTTCTGATCAATCCCTACAGGCCTTTCAACATATCTGTATATTTTTATAATTATAAAAAAGTTGGACAAATATGATATATGCTTTTAAAAAAAACAAATATTACTGCTAGAGATGTTTGATTGCTCTAAGAATAATTGATTTAATGAAGGATGTTAATCAAGTCAATATAAAAAATCA
This sequence comes from Epiperipatus broadwayi, assembly GCA_028023455.1. Taxonomy (NCBI): domain Eukaryota; kingdom Metazoa; phylum Onychophora; class Udeonychophora; order Euonychophora; family Peripatidae; genus Epiperipatus; species Epiperipatus broadwayi. The sequence goes on along the minus strand of JAQFVV010013072.1, from coordinate 93,722 downwards.
AGAAAAAACACCTGAGTCTTTTGGCATTTAATCAAAAATAAGACACAGTTTCTTATTTGTATATATATGTATATTAACAATACAAACAGAGCAATATGAGAAATGCCAAACAAATTACTAATAATTATTCAAAAAATATAAAGTATGCATGCTGTGTGTGATAACTAACTATTTTTTGAGAATGGTTGATGAAATATGTATAAGTATAAAAAAGGCAAAACATAATTAATATTAAAGATATGATAATCTTATATTTAAAATTAGTAGTTAAATTATAGAAAAAATAGACAAATTCTGAAATCATGAGATGAGAAAAATTATTAAAAATATGCAAAGAAGAATAGAAATGCATTTATTAGTGAAATTAAAATTAAATTTTGTAATTTTAAACAATAATGTAATTTTTTTTTTATATGGATGTGAATCTTGGAATGGATGGAGATTGATTCAGAATTTTTTAACATTGATGATAATTAAAACAATCACCAAATTATTTACTAGACACAAAAAGTAATAAGAATAAATTATATATATATTTTTAACCCCCCACCACCTTAAAATAATAATATTCTATAAAAACAACCATTAAACCTCTCCCCCCTAACATAGAGAATTGAATAAGCTAAGAAATTTAAAAATTAATTAGATAGCAAAAGTTACATATGCATAAAAATATATTAATTGATGCATCATAAAATAAGTTAAAAATAATAACCATTATTTTCACTCAAAAGTTTAATATTAGTTTTTGCCATATTTGCATGTACAGGGTATTTAAAGAAATTCTAAATGGTGTTTCTAAACACTTTGAAAAGATATATAATTAAAATAAAACCTCACCTAGTTAAAGTATGTTAAAATTATTCTTTTTTATTTTTAAATCGGAAAAATATTATATAACCAGTTACTAAAGAGTTCAAGTGATGTTTAAGCATTAAATTAACTGAATATTTAAATAAAGATATATTTTTACTGACTTTTCTCAATTAAAAACAACGGAAAATTTTGAATATATCACTCTCACATCGGCAATAAAGGTATAGCATATTTTAAAATCATACATTTATTATTATCACTATGCTTTTTTTGTTTTATAAAAGTCTACCAGCTTTTTATATTATTCATTATTTATCTTTTACAATATTTTTTTGCATTGCAATCATACATTTTTGTATTTATTTGTAATTATTTTTAAATTTGAATTACATCTTTTTATTAATATGTTTTTTACTAGGCATATATACCAATATAATCAGTACATTTGAAATTCTCTCTGTTTTATTATTAAAACCATATTATTTACTGGAAATTACTTATAAAACTTTTTTTGATCATGATCAAGCTTTTATACCCAGAACATCATATTGTCACATTCCTTACAATTTTAACTCTATAAGTTATCCATCCAGAATCATAACTTTACAATGTCCAGCATTATTTTATTCATCTTTAATAACTTGTTTATATTTTATGATTTGTTAATATATTTAAATTTTTTGTAAAAATTCTAATAATATATCTTAAATGTAAAGATAATGAATTGAAAGTAGTCTTTGGAGTAATATTTTAATAAAAAGTTGGGCAAGAATTTAATTTGCTTTATTTGGTTTTGGCAGTTACTCTTTATAAAATTTTGTCATATTATCAATATATATTATTTAAAATCATTATCATAGTCTACATATCTTATACAAATTTAAACTTCAAAAGTAGAATTTTATTTGTACTAAATAAGAAAAAGAAAGTTATATGAAAGTAGAAGCTTAATATTAATATAATATGTATAAGTTTTTTTGTGAAGTTTTACAAAAGTCAAAGAAAATTTTGTTTTTGAAAAAGAGATGAATATATTTTATTTCTTCAATTGTCTCATCAGTTATTTTCACCTATTTATGTCATCCTTGCAAGGACAATGCTCTAGGTATGTTTTCTTGAATCATTATTATCTTTTAATTAAATTTGCAAATGTTTAAAAGCTTATAATATTTTATTTATGGTGGAGTTCATGTTAGTCTTTTTTCTCATAATATTATTTTGAAAATTTTAAATCATAAGTTCAATGAATTTATGTGGCTCCTTATATCCCATCAATTTTACAATTTAATTTTATTAAGTTTTTATCAAATATATAAAAATAGGTTATATACTCTCATATTATCTCTATATTGATATTATTTTACAGCTTCTCATATCTTTCATCAATACATTTATTGGTCTTTCATTTCATGTATTAGTCTTTCACTCAGAAAATGCATGATCATTCTATTACTCTATGTGACTATTTTTTCTATATGTCACAATTATTTATTAAATGAATTAAAGGTTGTTTTAATTATAGGATCATCAGAATTTTGATAAAGTACTTATTTTTCTTTAGAAATTTTCTTTCCATATTGTTTTGATGAATTTCTAACTATAGGTTTTTTTGAAACAGAGAATCTCATGACAGCTAATTTGCCATTTAACTTCTTCTAAACATATATCTTTAAAGATTATATAACAATTTTATTTAACTATAAAAGCACTGCTAAAGTTCCCATAATAAACAATAATGTGACATCAGTTCATTTATATTGAGATCACTGTGAAATTTTCCAGAGATTAATGAATCTATAATAATATTCATTAGCAAAAGATTTATTGAAGTCTAATAAATTAATGAGTGTCTAAAAATGGAGGCCTTTTTTCTATCACTTATGACCTAAAAATCTACTTTTATCATAATATAGGATAAGTTAAATAAATTTTGACCTCTCTGTGATTTTTTATAAAAGCTAATAATAGCAAGACATTTAATTGTTCTTATGCATATAAAAAATTATATTATCAAAATATGCCCCAATGCCCAGCAGACACCCTAATCAAGCACTCAGTACTTATGTGCAAGTGATACTGATGAATCAATAAGCCACAGTCTTTTGTATGGAGATGCTACATACATATAAAAATAATATAACAGCCATGTAACTTACCTTAAAACACTACTAATAATAAGGCATGAAGCTAATAAAAATATTAAACAGGAATATTTGTTCATCTCACACACACATACAATAAGCACCCAATTTATTCACTTGGGTTAAAATTATAATACTGACAAAATCTACTATTACATAACAGTGGCAATACTTTATGTATAAACTATTAAAAATTCTCATAAACATAGTGATATCTATAATACATTCATACATGAAATACTTTTCAATATACAAAAATGTGTGTAATATCTCTGGGTATAAACATTTGTAATTTTAAATACTCATTCAAAAATACTTTGGAATACTAAAACCAATACATAATAAAAAACTTCTACTGTATATCTCACCAATTCCATCTCTGGAACACCATTCATACAAACATATTTATAACATAATAACATAATGATCAGAATATAATACTTATAAGCTATCTCTATAATAATTCTAAAATGTAAAAAAATATAGACATGATAACTATAATATCATTTTAGAGATTAACAGTTTTCAATTCCTTTTTATAAGGAAACTTATCTTTTTCAGTTGTTTTTTCTTGAAGTGACATATAAATACATTGTCCTTTACTAAAGTAGAATAGACATAATTATATGCAGAAATATTTTGGAGAAAAGGTCACAATCATTTCACAATGCAGAATAACAGGAGCTGATGGCAAATGAGTTTAATGGCAGACAGTTTTTTTCAAAATGCTTTTTAAATGGTAATAAAAATCAAAAGAACAATAAACAGAATAATAATTCTTTATCTAAAATGGCTCTCTTTATGAAGTTTTATTATTATAAGTTGACTGCAGTAAAATTAAATTATATTTATTTCTTTTAAATATAATAACAATATACCTGAAGCAATCAGTAATATAAAAAACAAAATATTCAAATTAATGGATGAATAAGAAAACTTGAGATGAATAGCTATATTATTTGTTTTAATATGAAACAATCTGGATATAATCTTTTTATAATGATAATTACAAATTTAGTTTTTATCAAATTTGTCTTTTATAATAATTTTATAAAATAATTTAAAATGACTGTCACTGCTGTTTTTTAATAAGCTTAATAATTTTATAGAAATTCATCATTCTATATCCAAGCTTGAAATAAGTAGATTGATTATTTTAGTAGAAACTAATTAGTATTATTAACTAATTAAATGTGAGGTAAAACATGTTAAAAATAATCTTATAACAAAGTTCAGAATTTATATAATGTTATATAACAATGAAAAAATATAGTTTTCCTTACATTGCTTTTTGCTTTGGCTCCTTTGAAAAAAAATATTAGAATTTTCTTTAGTATCTTGTAAAATTATTGTTAGATAAATCAATTGAATTTATGCTTTTAAGAGAAAGACTGCATGGATAAGTTACTGGTTATTTACTCTATCATAAAGGAAATACAGAATGAAAATTTAAACTTTAATATTGACTTTAAATAAAGACAAATAAAAAACAAACAATTTATTTCAAAATTTAAAATTTAAAATGACAATTAAATGAACTAAATTGTGAAGAAGAAGTATTGATAGTAGTGTATATTTTTAAGTAAATCTAATTTTATATTAGTGCATGTATTCTTCTTTTCTCTTCATCCATGCACCAAAATCAATAACACATTTTTTTTATTAAACCAATGATTTACAAGTGTGCATATTTAATATTTAAATTAATAGACATTATTGACTATTAATTGATCTGACCTTCTCATTGTGCTTTAAATCTAGACAATTTAGTCAAGTAACCATCTAAACAATAAATGAACTCATTAATTAATAATTTTTATCAACTCTAAATAATTATCAAATTAATTATTTAATAAAATTTTAAACTGATATTTAATTTAAACATTCTTTTATTAAATATACTATTTTAAATTTATTTAACTATTTTTACTTTATCCTAACTAAAACTTTTTAACATTATAATAGATGAACCTGATTTTAAAACATACTTATTACATTTACTAAGTCTTTTTAACTTTCAATATTTCACAAGCGTGGTTCAAATACTCTCACTCACACACACACACATTAAATATAAACATTTTAATTGATGAAAATAAATAAATTATTGACAGACATTTAAAGTCAATTAAAAATTAACACTAATCTAAGTCAGTTACACTTAAAAATTTAAATTTAAATTTTATATAAATTGATATTTAATAAATCATAGCTAAGATTTTTAAAATTATTTATTTTAAAAATCTACAATTAAAAATACTAACAAAGTTAACTAATCATTTCAGACAGTATAAAACTTTATCTATTATATCCATTTGAAACCTATTAAGCTCTAGATTAACTTCTTTAATTTAAATATTAATTTTATTCATTGAAGTGAATATTAAATAACCTAAGGTAACCTTTTAAATAACTGCTAACTAATTAGACTAACTGAATTACTTTAATTTATACTATTGAAACATATAATTTAAGATTTTTATTATAATAGTACGGATAAAAACATTTATCATAATTTTTTAATTTTTTTTTACCCAAAGGGTTAAATATATATTGTAAATATCGATAAATCTATCTATATTTTAAAAATCATTTGTTGTTATTAAAAAAAAAATCTCTTTGAGTTGATGTTTATATATGGAGTATTATTATCATTTATGGTTATTAGTTATAGTTGTTTGGATATATTATTTTATTTATTAGTTAATGGTACATCGCTGTGAATATTTAATTATTAAAGATAAATAAAGACATAAATTGTTGATTATAAAAAAAGATTATTTTATTTGTAGTGATTATTAAAAAAATGTAATATTATTATTTATGTATATATATATTTTAAAAGCTGTCAAATAAATTTTTGATTTAATATTTTTTTTATATGGTTAATATTTTTTTTGAATGTTAATTATTTAAAAGAAAATATATGTAACAATGGTTTTCAAAGCAGCATTTGCTAGCACATGGAACAACAGCAACAACAGAAAAAGAAGCCATTATTATTATTAAGATAGTGATTAAACAAATGGAAGGATAAAAATTTTTGTTGTGCTTTATTTCTTTGAAATTTCCATTCTTAAGAATAGTGGAATAAGATAAATTTCTGTAATCAATACATAAACGATGACTGGCTAATATATATATATATCGCAGCCAGGGAGCTGCACCATTTCCTTTCATTTATTCCAAAACAGTTTCAAAAGAAAAACTAAGCAAATTTCAACACATGAATTTCATCGCGTCTGAAGCCGAAATTTGATATAACTATCTGGAATCTATAATGGTTAATCTAATAATAATCTGGAGATAACTAAAATTAATTACTATATTGGATTCAACATGTCAATTATTTTTTTTTTTTTCAAGGAGAGAAATTTAAAAAAATGAAGTATATATGTGCATTTGGAAACCAATAATTTTTTCTAACGTGGTATTTCTTCAATTTAACTTTAGATAGAATGCATTCTAATATTAAACAAATAAAGGAATAAAACAACGAAACAAGTTGACTTTTGAAAAGAAAAATAAACAAGTAAAACTTTGAAAGGTAATAAATAATTTTGTTAATATAAATGATATGTATATATATATATTTGAGATCAATATTTTTTTATACTTTTATTTTTAATTATAAAAATAAAACGTTTTTATAAATATCATTCTATTCAATTCAAGCATTTTATTTTCTAAAAACAACAAACGTTTAATGAATGTTAAAGTTAATTCTTAGGTAATTTAAAATTTTAAAATATGGTGTATAGGTTTGGGTTGCATATGAGTTGTTATATATATATATATATATATATATATATATTAATAAATAAAATTTATATTCGTAAATTTTATTAGAAATTTTTTTTATATTTATTTATCTATTTTCATTTTTTTTTTTTTTAACTTCATATAATAATTCTTATGCAGACTTAAACAATAATTTTTATATTTGCTGGATACAATATTTTTTTTTCAATTTTGAATATTTGAAAAATATAAATATGGATTTGTGTTTATATTAATGCATACTTGTTGAGCACAAATATGTCTTTATCTATTTTGTATATATATTTATTGCAAGTATCATCATCATCATTATCAACCATTATCAATCCACTGCAGGATGAAGGTCTCTCCAAGTTTAATCCATCTTCTCCGATCTTTAGCTTCTCTTCTCCACATCACCCCTACACATTTTCTTATTTCATCCATCCATCTTACATGTGGTCTCCTTCTGGGTCTTTTACAATCTCTTGGAATACAGTTTAAAATTTCAATTGTCCATCTATTATCATCTCTTCTAGCAATATGTCCAGACCAACTCCACTTCAATCTTTTAATTTTTTCAATGAGGTCAGTAACACCTGTTTGTTCTCTTACCCATACATTGCGTTTTCGATCTCTTCTTGTTACTCCCAACATACATCTCTCCATACTTCTTTGAGTGGTCTGAAGTCTCTGTATTGATCTTTTATTAAGTGTCCAAGTCTCAGATCCATAAGTAAGAACTGGTAAAACACATTTGTTAAAAACCTTTCTTTTCAAACACATAGGCATATTTCCTTTTAATATCAAGTTATTTCTACCAAAAGCACTCCAACCAAGTTTAATTCTATGATTAATTTCCTCTATTATGTTTCCATCTGTATTAATAATCTGACCAAGGTATTTGTAACTCTTAACTTCTTCTAATTCATCATAATCAATCTTTATTTTCATATTTTGAGCAAATCGATTAAACATTACTTTAGTCTTTTTAACATTTATCTTTAGTCCTACTTTCCTACTTTCATCTGATAACTCCTGCAACATTTCCTGCAGCTCGGAAGCATTATTTGCAAAAACAACTACATCATCTGCGAAATCTAAATGACTTAAATAATCTCCATTTACTTTCACTCCTTTAGTTTCCCATTTTAATCCACAAAATACTTTTTGCAGCACTGCTGTAAAAAGTTTTGGAGATATGGAGTCACCTTGTCTTACACCTTTCTCAATGTTGACTTTCCCAGTATCATTATGTAATCTAATTGTTGCTGTTGCATTTTTATAAATATTCTTTAAAATATGACAATATCCTGGATCTATACCTTGATGATCCAATGCTTTAATCACTGAAGAAATGTTTATAGAATCAAATGCCTTTTCATAATCTACAAATCCAAAACATAATGACAACTCATATTCATTTGTCCTTTCTATAACTTCTCTCAATACTTGAATATGATCTACTGTACTAAAACCACTTTTAAATCCAGCTTGTTCTCTTGGTTGGTGAAAATCCAAGGTTCTCTGTAGACGAGTTGTAATTATCTTGGTAAAAATTTTATATAAAACTGATAAAAGGCTGATAGGTCTGTAATTTCTAATATCTTCTTTATCACCTTTTTAAAATATTAATATTATTACTGCATTCTTCCAATCATCCGGTACATCTTTATCATTTAGACATTTGGTATATAACTTTGCTAATATTTTTTCTGTTTCTTCACCTGCTTCTTTTAATATATCAATTATAATTCCATCATTACCTGGAGCCTTTCCTTTTTTCATACATTTAATTGCATTTCTCACTTCTTCATTTAAAATTCTGGGCAATTCGGAAGATGTAATAGATATAGGAGGTACTTGTTCTTTATTACTATATAATTCTTGATAAAAATCTTCTACCAATTTCATGATGTCATCTCTCTTTTTAGTAATAATTCCATCTTTTTCTCTTATTGCAGATATAAATTTCCTACCAATACCAAAATGTTGTTTTACATTCTTAAGACTTTTATTTTCTTCTACAGCTTTTCTTGCTAGTTCACAGTTATACTTTCTTATATCATTTTCAACTCTTTTCCGCACCATTTTACAAAATTCGAGATATTCAATTCTTTTTAATGCATCATTCTTGCATATCTTCATATTCCTTCTTTTCTTCATAAGTTCTCTAGTCTCAGTAGAAATTTTATTAGTCAATTGCTGCTTTTTTCTACCAGCTATCTTTGTTGCAGTTTTTAAAAGTGTATCAGTTATTTTCATATTAATTTCATTCAAATCTGAATCATGTTCAAAATCTACTAATACTTGAAACCGATTTGTAAGTTCTAATTTAAATTCATTAGAATGTTTCTGAAGATTAGGAATATCAACTGTAAATATAGTTTTCCTTAATAATTTTTGTCTCTCTAGTTTTACATTAACATGTATCTTACCCCTTACTAATCGATGATCACTTCCTGTGTTAAATTTATTAAGAACATTACAATCTTGAAATATGTATTTCCTGTTAGTCAAAATATAATCCAATTCTGCTGTACCTTCATTTGGATGCTTCCATGTCCATTTCCTTCTAACATTTTTCTCAAAAAAAGAATTCATAATATAAAGTTTTTCCTTCTCTGCAAACTCCACAAGTCTATGTCCTCTCTCATTTCTATTACCATAACCAAAATTACCTACAACACTTTCATCTTTCATTTGTTTACCAATTCTAGCATTAAAATCTCCCATAACAATTTTAAAATGTTGTTTACTCTGATCAAAAGCCTTTTGTACATCCATATAAAAATCTTCTACTACTTCATCACTGTGAGAACTTGTTGGGGCATAAACCTGAATTATCTGCATTTGATATCTGCTATTAAGTTGTATAACTAATCTTGCCACTCTGTCTGATACACCATCAATCTCCACAATATTGTTCTTCCACTTTTTATTTATAATGAATCCTACTCCACTTGTATTTCCAATATTTGTGCCTTTATAATAGAGCATATGTCCACTTTTTAAATCAATTGTCTCTTCACCTTTTCTTCTAACTTCACAAAGTCCAATAATATCCCATTTAATATAAGAGAGTTCTTCTTCTAATTCTTGCAATCTTCCTTCACTTGAAAGTGATCTGCAGTTGTAAGTACCTAAATAAAAAGTCATCATCAAATGGCAGCCTGGGTCTGCCTCCAGGATATTCTTAGCACCCTCTGCCTTCGGCCACCAACTGCTGCCTTGGTTGATGACTTTACAGCCTCCTGGGATTAAGGGCCATGCTTTATTTTTGTCTGTCATAATTGTATAATTGGGAAAAATCTTTATCATTTACACAAACATTCATTCTGCCTTATCAGGCACTGAGAAGAAAGACCATGATGTTTTTTGATCTTAAACTCAGAGGTAAAAAGCCAATAAACTCACCATGCTGACTAATGCGTGTTGGTGAGCAGCCCATCCATGTTCGTATACTATATGAATAAACATACAGTAATAACAGCTGCAACGACAAGAACGTATGGAGTGGACATTAGGAATTTGCCCTGCTCGGTTCCTTTAAGGCCTCCAAGAGGAATCAAAGGGTCTCCTTTCAGTTAATAGCAAACTCCTTTCTGCAGCCTATTGCAAGTATATATGTATATATATTTTTGTATTTGAGTTTGTATTTAAAACATTGATATTACCTAAAATTAAACCATAATATAAAAATAAAGGATGTACTCTTTGTTTTATAAGTAATGCCTTTGTAATTTATTTGAAAGAGTATTAATATTTTATTCTTATTTTTCTTTTAGTGCCAGAGTCATTATGAAATTAATTGCATTCACAATTTAATAGAGGATAACTTTGTATTTCACTTATTATTTAGTCTTTAAGTTACTTACACATATTATTATTCATTGATATGTTTAGATATACATAAATTTACTTATTGGATGTGTATATTGGATTTAATAAAATTCCCTTTGTTTCTGATATATATTTGATTAGTTAGTCATATCAATCTTGAGAATAAATTATAAGGATAGATCTCATTGCTCTGTATGATTTTAGATTAATTTCATGTATAGCTAGTTGGAAGGGCATATAAACAATTTATTTAAATATAACTGGGATAATTTTATCTTGCTTCATTTAAATTATACAATTTATTATATTAGGCTTTCTCAACAATTGGATTCATTTAGATTACATATATTCCATTACATTTATCATCCAATGTTTGAAGCATTATTTTCTTCTCATATATTGACGTTCCATTACATTTGATGTGTAATATGTTTATATGATATATTGTCCATTACATTTGGCACCACAAACTGTAGGTCCCAGTTAACTGATGATTGGTATAATGGAGTAAAAGTATGTTCCATTACATTTGGATGCCACAATGTGGTCAGCATAATATGTTTGTTCAATTGTCCATTACAATATATATATAATTCTATGTCTGTATTTTTAAAGCAATATACATAATTATATAAAGTAGTAACCTGTATTTATACTTTATGTTTGTTTTTAGTATAATATTAAATCGTGCTTTCACACTTCTAATGTAAAGTTATAACAACAAATTGAAAACTAAATTAAATGGCTGAGCACTTTCAAGAAGATGTACTTCTCATATTCATAGCCAGTTATGATCCTTTCTTTGGAATCATTATATAAATAAATCTGATATGCAAATTATATGCAAATGAGTCATTAAGACCATCTTTTAGATATCGCAAAACATGCATCCTTACAATTAATGGCAAAAGAGTCCTCTGCTATAAAGTATTCTTCTTTTACCTTTCGCTTAATATCATGCTTCTCAGTACAAACTAATTTTGCAGATGTGAGTTCAAACACATGTCCCAACAATTTTTGATGTTGAGCAAAAATTGACGTGCATTCTGGATTCATATGTGCCTTATTGTATCTATACTTGTGTTGTGATATCCTAGTAGCTATGGTGGCTCTCATTTCACCATAGTATGATGCTTTGCATCCATTATGAGGGCATGCCACTCGGTACACAGACTGTGGAGTCTGATCAGTAGCTATAGTGTCCTTAGTGTTGTTAATAAGCCTATTAGTTGAGATAGGTGTGTGAAAACTCAACTGAATATTTGTAAATACAGTAACTAAATAATTAAAAATTTTATCCACTTAGGAGCACTTTCGATTATCCCAGTAATTTTTTTCAATGCTTTAGTGTTGACAAAGATTACTGGGATAATCAAAAGCGCTCCTAAGTAGATAAAATTTTTAATTATTTAGTTACTGTATTTACAAATATTCAGTTATATATATATATATAGTAATGGATAATAACATTGCCCCAATACTTGGGAGCTAATTGTAATGTATAACTATCTTCCATTGTAATGTATCTCAGGTCTTGGCTTATGTTTTCAAAGTCCTGAGTTGGGAAGCCAATTGTAATGAAATACAAATATAAAAGAAAATTAACTAGCCCAATCATTGGATGTTTAATCATTGATTAAAATCACAATATTACTTATCCAATTAGCTATACATAAAATATGCCTATGAAAAGCAATAATAAAAGACGTTAAATTGTGTTCTATCAGGGTTAACTTGATCAGTGATTTAATTATTCACCAAAATATAAATTGGAAACAAAGGGAATTTTATTGGATCTAACCTGTATTTACAAATGGGGATTATATCTAAAACAACATTCTAATTAATGATGGTTTAAATAGGTAATTGTGAAATGGAATATTAGCAAAACACAAAATTATCATTTAATTGATTATAAGTCTCACAATTACATACTGAGCTCTGCACTGAAAAGAGAAAAATAAAGATATCATTAAATTTCAAATAAATCACAAAGTCATTTCATATAAAACAAATGGTATATACTTTATTTTAGATGTGGTTTGGTTTTCTTTTAAAATAGCAATAATTATATTAACACCTACAATTTTTGTTTGCATTTCAAGTTTCCATTTTAATTCAGTATGATTTAAATTAACAATAGTTAATAGCAATAGGCATGGGTTGATGTTTGTGTCTACAGTAAGAATCATTTATCATTTAATGCAGAAAGATGTAATAAAAAAGAAATGATTAAAATCATGATATCTGCTTAAAATAATAATTTAGAATCATCAATATGTTTCTCAAGGTCAGATCATTTAACTAAAAAAAATATAAAAATTCTTTTTTTACTGTGTTGGATATTGATTTGTTTCATTTTCTATTAGACATAATTGTTTTTTGTATTACAAGTACAAACTCTTTGTATTTATTATTTATAATAGGCCTTCTACTATGGCCCATAAATTCAATATCTTTCTTTATATCTTTATTAATTCTGGGATGTCAATAAATATTTATCACAGACTATATCATCATCATCAACCATTATTAATCCACTGCAGGATGAAGGTCTCTCCAAATTCAAACCATCTTCTTCAATATTTAGCTTCTCTTCTCTACATCACCCCTGCACACTTTCTTATTTCTTCCATTCATCTCACATGTGGTCTCTTTTTGGGTCTTTTACAATTTCTTGGAATACAGTTTAAGATTTCAATTGCCCATCTATTATCATCTCTTCTAGCAATATGTCCAGCCCAACTCCACTTCAGTCTTTTAATTTTTTCAATGAGATCAATAACATCTGTTTGTTCTCTTACTTATATATTGCATTTTTGATCATTTCTTGTTACTCCTAACATGCATCTCTCCATGAATGGTCTGAAGTCTCTGTATGATTCTTTTATTAAGTGTCCAAGTCTTAGATTCATAAGTAAAAACTGGTAAAACACATTTATTAAAAACCTTTTTTTTCAAACACATAGGCATATTTCTCTTTAGTATCAAGTTATTTCTACCAAAAGCACTCCAACCAAGTTTAATTCTATGATTAATTTCACCCATTATGTTTTCATCTGTATTAATAATATAACAAAGATATTTGTAGCTGTTAGCTTCTTTTAACTCATCATAATCAATCTTTATTTTCATATTTTAAAAAAATCTATTGAACGTTACTTTAATCTTTTTAACATTTATATTTAATACTACTTTCCTATTTTCATCTGATAACTCCTCTAACATTTCCTGCAGATCTAAAGCATTATTTGTAAAAACAACTACATCATCTGCAAAATCTAAATAACCTAAATAATCTTCATTTACTTTCACTCCTTTAGATTTTCATTTTAATCCACAAAATACTTCTTGCACCACTGCTGTAAAAAATTTTGGAGATATGGAGTCACCCTGTCTTACACCCTTCTCAATGTTGACTTTCCTAGTATCATTATGTAATATAATTGTTGCTGTCGCATTTTTATAAATATTCTAAAATATGACAATATCCTGGATCTATACCTTGGTGATCCAATGCTTTAATCACTGAAGATATGTTTAAAGAATCAAATGCTTTTTCATTATCTACAAATCCAAAGCATAATGGCAACTCATATTCATTTGTCCTTGCTATAACTTCTCTCAATACCTGGATATAATCTACTGTACTAAAACCACTTTTAGATCCAGCTGCTTTTGTGGTTGGTGGAAATCCAATGTTCTCTGTAGACGAGTTGTAATTATCTTAGTAAAAATTTTGTATAAAACTGATAAAAGGCTGATAGGCCTGTAATTTCTAAAAATTCCAGATTATATACACCACATTATATGAAACTTTTATGGATAAAAACATAGAAATGACTCCTATCTCATATGTGAGAAAATATGTAGCTATAACACAGATGTCAAATATGTAATGATGAGATTATGAATTAAATTCTGAAGAGAAATATTAATAATGATAAAATTGTGAGCACAAATATAATACATTATGTGTATATTTATAAATGATTCCTACACAAACAAATGACAATCAATTTAATTTCCAGCCTAAATTATGCATAACATATATGTGTGTAGCATGTGTGTATAATGCATTTAAATTAAAACAGCAACAGATGTTTAATGACAAATAATATCTAATATATATAATTATTTATAAAAAAATTGAAATTTGAAAAATTTAATACTCAACGAAAATCAACATGTTGTTAATCATAACAATTGAGTAAAAAATTGAAATTAGTTTCTATACATATAAATATTTAACTTTAAAATCAATTTTACAAAAAAAAATAAATAAATATAAAAAATGACCGAATCAGTTACCATTTAATCTGCTTTATTCTCTCTTCATCCTGAAGTTTAATAACTATTTAATGTGTCTTTGTCCATTCCAGCATGAGTTCAAATAATCTGTAAAATAGTTTAAAATGACATTCATGAATTCATGAACTTTTTTTTTTCATTTTATAGACAATTGATTGGTAGCAATTTTCCTTTTATTATCCACATTAGGTTATGATGTATCCATTAAAATGATAAACTGATTTGAATATTTATCTTATGCTTATTTTGGATTGGTTTTCTACTCTAAATGCCTGCTTGTCAATAATTTGTGTATTTCCAATAGATGTTAATAAAATAGGATAGGCAAAAGGGTTTAAACTCCTGAATCATAAAATTTTTGTTCAGCCAACCATACAAATGATATACCAAATCAAATAAATATTGTATTTATGCAAAGAAGATTGTAGAGAAAAACAACAGCAAAGTTTTTGCTTTCTTTTTTTTTAATGGCAATTATCAGTTCTTGTTGCTATAGTATTTTTTTCTATTGTTTAGCCCAGTCTTTCACATGCTGTTGATCTCAATATTTTTATTACAACAATTTTTGATTTTTAAATATTAAAATAAATAAAAGAATTACATATAAAATTAGCTTTACAGTTTACAAAAAAAAATATAAATAACTAAATAAATGAAAAATACAATTACTGAACAAACAATTTCTAAAATAAAAACACAATCTAAACACATTTAGCAATTTTATATGCTAATATCTAGGGTATATGAGCACAGACTTTCACATGACCCACCACTCTCCACACTATCTCATAACACTGATACACTTGAACACATATATGTTAAAAAGATAAATAACCACCAATATACATATTTTATGCTAAACCAGCAATCATCAGTTGGTCCAGATTACCACCTCTACACATATATACTATAAATGCTCGGATATATATTAAGTTACCCAATCCTTATACTTTAATGGACAGGCTTCAATCTACTCCACACTCGAACTCTTCAACTGTCCATCCTATTGAAAATCTGATCATGGAACACTCAAAGGCCACCCTAAGGCTGAGATTCTTGTCACACCCATGTTGACCTAAATCTTAATATATATTTGAGCACTTATAGCATATATGTGTAGAGATGGTAATCTGGACCAACTGATGATTGCTGGTTTAGCATGAAATATGTATATTGGTGATTATTTATCTTTTCAACATATATGTGTTCAAGTGTATCAGTGTTATGAGATAGTGTGTAGAATGGTGGGTCATGTGAAAGTCTGTGCTCATATACCCTATATATTACATATATAAACCCAGGTATATAATAAGCCTGTGTGTTTCAGTTATTACATAGTAGAGATGTCTGTCAATCCCTTGTATTAAATGGATTATGTCCTGTGTATGAGGGGTCAGATTGACTTTAGGTCAACATGGGTGTGACAAGAATCTAAGCCTTAGGGTGGCCTTTGAGCGTTCCATCATCAGATTTTCAATAGGATGGACAGTTGAAGAGTTGGAATGTGGAGTAGATTGAAGCCTGTCCATTAAAGTATAAGGATTGGCTATTTTAACATATATCTGAGCACTTATAGCATATATATGTAGAGATCATAATCTGGACCAACTGCTGATTGCTGGGTTAGCATGAATTATGTATATTAATGATTATTTATCTTTTCAACATATATGTGTTCAAGTGTATCAGTGTTATGAGATAGTGTGGAGAGTGGTGGGTCACATGAAAGTCTGAGCTCATATACCCTATATTACATATGTAAACCCAGGTATATAATAAGCCTGTGTGTTTCAGTTATGCCAATATCTATAAAATATCTATATACACATACATATAGAATTTTATATATATCCACTGCCATTTAAATTCCATATACCAAAAAAAAATGAAATAAAAAACAATAATAACAACAACCTATATACAAACTCCCATATTAAAGCTAAATCAAAGATTTTCTCTCTTTTTTTTTCCTTCATATTTTTTTTAACAACAATGACCCTAAAGATAAAAAGAGTGGATCTTTCCAACCTTTATAATATATATATATATTCTAACCCATCAAACGAAGACGAACGTTTCTATTAAAAATAAAACGAGCGGGCTCATTCCATCAAGGGAAATCGAACACTTCCCTCTGATGCTTCGGGTTGCAAACCCTATATTTCCCAATATAGCTCGACATTAGGTTAGTTATAATAATTCAGCTACAGAGATATGCAGTTCATACAGAGATATAATTAAAAAATTAATTATCATTAATAAAATAAATTAAAAAAAAATTTAGAATAAACTAACATTCTTTCTCTATCCAAAACACATGCTCTGAGCTGTAAGTACTTGCACTGTTCGACAATGATGATGATGATTTTATGTTATTGTTAATATTACTGACTAAAATAAAACATTCATTAATTTGCCAATATGCTCTCAATATTTTATTATTACACCATTAGAAGTTTCAATCTCTTTAACCATGCCACGCTTGTAATATTGATCATAATGAATCAATTCTCTATTTAAAATCACTTATAATAATGACACTAATCTCAGGGTTCTCTACTATATTTAATAAAATGCTCGGCCGTATTGTGTTGTCGCATATGACTGACATTCTGGTCGGCTATAGGAAACATTTAACTTATTTAAATTCCAGGTGTCTTCATCCACATATCTACTATATAATATTTAACGAGATGATAACCATATTCAATAACAATGCATAATTTTGAATAATACAGCCATTTTTCAATCCAGAATCTCAGTCGGAATGATGAAAAGACAAGGGTGCTTTTGTGTCCTTCCATCATCCATGACAACACAATAATTTAGCTAAGTTTTATTACTTAGACACTTCACTTAAATGTGTATGGAACAATGTGCAACCAAAACATACTAGTTTGGGAATAAAGTGATTTTACACACACATAGAATAAAATGTTCTGGTCTGAAGTTTCAATTCCACAAATAATTCTTATTAAATTAAAAATATAATGAAATATTCTGATCTGCTTACAATTGTCTATCCGGTGTATTGAAATTGAGATTTCATAAATGATTTTGGACTCAAGAAAGTATTGCAAGTATTATGCAGATACACTTTTATTTAGCACACAAGAAAACATGACTCAAAACAGCTTGTAACAAGACTATAATTTATTATTAAATTTTAACAATATTCTAATTTATTATTACAGTTTAACAAAACTATCCTTTATGATTAACATAATAAACAAACATATACAATTTATTCGATCCCATATGGATAAAACAAAATATAACTAATAGTAATTTGTCTATGCTTTTATACTTGGATTCGAACCACTTCTGCATCTTCTTTTTACATTTATGCCAATTGAATATCACAAAATAAATATTATTATCGATACATTAACTTATCCGTTTAGTGTATCTTATATGAACGGCTGCTTAACTTTATTAACTAACTATTTGTTTTAAAATAAAAATAATCTGATTCTAGGCAATGCGTACAAACAATTTTTATTATCATATCTTTAACTAAATGATAGTTTTTATTTAGATAACTTACTATAATTTATGGGTTATTTATCAGAAGTTACACTTATTATTTTAATGTTTACCTTAATAACAACTGAAGTTGTTATACACACTGTTTTTCTCAGTATAAGTTATATTGTGAGTGCTACTTAATAATTAACTCGAATTAAACCTAGTATTTGAACCTTCCATTGGCAAATAAAAATTTATAAATCACGCAATTTTAAATTTACTCTCTCCATTGACTTACGTGTAGATTACCCGCACTATTTCATTGCACAATCCAGAGATTGATCATATATACTAGCATGCTATTTTTACTAAATGGACCGTAAGGAATTAACTTCCAGTATACCCGTTATCTTGCCATAACTTTCTAAACAAAACACAATATTCTACACCTTCCGTGGTGGAATTATCTCTATTTTCTCATGAGGAATATGGAATAATACCGTAAATATGTAGAGTTAACGACTACCTTAAAATAGTTTGGTGGGTCCTTGCCTCTTTCTTGGGCATAATAGGAACACACACCAATTCTAATCCTCTCATGGGATTTTAACGAACGAAATACACTAAATACGGTATAAATTGCTGATCGTCCTAACTCTGGGAAGCGATCGCTTGGGTTATAAATATACCCGAATATTAGATTTATCTATTCCCCTCATGGAAAATAAAGCTTTTGGGGAGATCAATTTCCATCCCACAAAATAGATACATTACAATTATTACTAATGCGAATCTTAAGCATATACTGATTCTACATCGGGGCAAGACAAGCAAATACACTAACTACACAAAATTTATATTCCGGGGTATACTTAGATCAACGTCTGAACTCAATGGATAACACAAAATAAACATAATAATTTTCACCTTTGCCAAAGAAACATTCAACAAGTAATTGGTAATATAGTATTTTGAACTAAATTAAGTGAATGCGTTAATAATAAAAAAAATAATTGGGAATAAATTCCGCAATTAACATAGTATAAATTTGTTTCAAACTTTAAATAAGTAATATCCTGTATAGCACTTCTCTTTAATTACTTCTGATAATTTTAACTAGATATTTTACCTATTAAGTATCTGAATTTTTCTACTTTTACGCATTTAACATATAAATTTATACCCATAATTGCATATCATAAGTAAACACATTTTATAAAAAAAAATATTTCCATGTCAAATATAAATTTAACCTAGAATAATTACAGGAAAACATACCTTTATGATTACAAGGTCATTTAAATACTACTTGACTATACAGCCTTTAACCTGTTGATAAAAAAAAATACACATAATTTTACAAATTAAAAAAAAATCATTACTTAACAAGTGCTTATTATTTCACTAGAAAAATGTTTTTCCGTTGGGCAATTTATCTAGATGAAGAACTTGATCCATTTGTAGTTCACGAAGCAAAATTTAAAATAAGAAACACATTTTATTATTTCATTTCTATAAAAGTTGCCTCCATTCTGGTGCATTTAATAAATCAAGCAAAGAAAACATAGCGGCGTTGGGTGTTAACTCTTCCTTGAATTAACTTATATAATTTGGGATCCAAGAAAAACAATACATATTTTAACATGACGAATATTTGACGATTGACGATTACATATACAATTCTTTTCTTTTTAATATTGGCGATACGTATCATTTTTATATAGCTAGCTGGCTTAAGAATAAAACTAATGCGCGACTTTTCCAAAATATTATTATTATAAGGACTGCAGCTGACTTACGTAGATATAAAGTTTTAATGACTCCAGTTGATGTATAATATAACATTTTATATTAGGGTTATAATTAAGTCACTAATATTTGTAGTTTTTATTCCTACTATAGGAATTATAATTTGTCTTTCATAAGGAATTCTCCGTAAAATGCACACATACAAATTTTTCAATATTTGCCTTGAGAAAATTTATATTTTCTTTTTAAAAAATATACAGGTGCATAAGTAAATATCCTTGATCATTAATATTATTTTTAGATAATTTTCAGTGAATAAAATATATTTTAACGTGGGGAGCTTACATTATTTTCAAACGCAGACAATGTCTGTTAGAAAGAGCGCGAAATTTTATAGTTAACTTTCCTTGGTTTTTATAATATGTCTTTTAAATTATAAATTTTCTTTTATACCATGAAAAGATTATTAAATAAGGTAAAGTTAACAAATAATTATTTATTTCCTGGAAATTATTTATATTACTTAAATTAAATATAATGACGCTTTCCGTGATTACTGTAGTTAATACGGTCATTTTGAACTTTAGCATACGATAGTATATTTTTGAGTATAAAAAGCTTTAAAATAGGTAGATGGTCACAGACAACAGAATATCTTATCAAATAGGATTAGCCACACATGATATTGTTAAACATTTATTGGACTTATATTTATTTCTGCAATAAAAAATATAAAAAATTTGTTACCGAATTTCAGTACTGCTTCCTTCTTGTAAAACTAATGTCAGACTAAACTTTCTTCAATTTTTGGCGGTCTTGTTTTAGCGACCTCTTACAGAGAAAAAATCATTTAATTATACATAAACAAAAGAAAGGGAAAAAAAAAACTTATTACAGTTATATATTTCTGTATGATTTAAATGGATTACAGAGTAATTTGACAAATAATGTAAAATAATAAATACATTTAATTAACAATGTTTATTAGTGGTGTATATTTCTGTATACATTATTATCTAAATAATTTAAAAATTACCAGAAGCTATTGTGTTATGATAAGATACTCATCTATCCTCCCCCTCTACCCATCTAAAATCAATTACTGTTTATAATATATGCTTTTATACTATATTAAATTGCTCTTATGGTTAATATTTTTAATTAAATTATTCATGCTCTTTTTCAAAATGACATCAAATTACTAATTTTTTTAGTTATTTGCTTAAAACATGTTAAAGTGAGTAAATAGCATATTTTATTAATCACTTAATATTATTACTATTTTACTTTTTTATTTTCTAGAAAAAGATAGCATTGTTTTCCTGTGGAAACGATGCTAAATAAACCAAGTGTCAATAACACTAGGTTACAATATATACGAAATTTTTTTTATTAATATATGTAATATATATATATATATATATATATATATATATATATATATATACCTGGGTCTCTTTTTGTGCAGATTTTTTAGTATGATTTTGAAGTTATGTGACTCATGTTTTTTCTTAATATCTTTTTTTTGAAGTTTTCTTTTATGTGATAAAGAAGTTCATATTTCACTTAAATATTGTGATTTCCCCATTTTATATACATGCATCAAATTTTACATACTTCAAATACCTGTTGGAAAAAGGTTTGGCAATAAATTTAGATAATGTAGAAGATTTAAAAAAAGTTAATGAAACAGAAGTGGAACCTGTTCATTTCATAGCATAAATGTGTTGAGAAAGTCTTCAACTTTTTAATCAATTAAAAAATCATTTTCTTGTTAATGACATGAATTATGAACAAGCTCTTTAATTCCAATGAGAGCTATATAGTTGTATGTCTGTGTTATATATGTGTATGTTTACATTTTCTCTTATACACATATATACATCAAGAAACTTTCAGACAAAAAAGTTACAAGTAAAAATATTTAAGAACTTTTAATTTCTATTTAAAAAAATGTATCTTTAAAAGTTTTTAAATATTTTTACTCATAACTTTTTTCCGTTTAAAAGTTCCTCCAGGTATATATGTGTTTAAAAAAAATTTAACTGTTAGTAATTATTAACACACTCATGGAAGCATGTTATATATATATATATATTGTACCAAGATCGTAGTTGGTAC
Organism: Epiperipatus broadwayi; assembly: GCA_028023455.1. Lineage (NCBI taxonomy): Eukaryota > Metazoa > Onychophora > Udeonychophora > Euonychophora > Peripatidae > Epiperipatus > Epiperipatus broadwayi. The sequence continues at coordinate 71,514 of JAQFVV010013072.1, read as the reverse complement.
ATAATAAGTTTATCTAAAAAAAAAATTAGTAAAACATAAATCTTTCGTTCAAAGAAATAATATGGAAAAGTTAAAAGTTCTTTTTTTATTGCAGTTAGTTTTCAATTAGAAGGGGTGAAGGGTTTTCTTTAGAAATGCAAACTAAAAGTTTTGAGTTTAAAAATATAAATCTCTTTCATTCAAGTTAAAGAAAAAAAAAGGTAATCTTAAAACTAGTGTTGAGTTAGATAAAATGTACGTGTGCGTAAATCATGAATGTTTGTTAGTAAAATATATATATGTGTGATTGTAAATAATAAATAAACATATGCGTATTAAATATTAAAAATAAATGAAAGTTATCATTAAAAAACACAGCGGTGGCTACTAATTAAAAATAAAAAACAACACGTTTGCATGGCTACTACTAATTAAATGATCTTCAAAAACATGTAATTAAGGATTATCAAAGGAATTTTGACAACAGATATTGCCAGAGGATATCAAAATGAAAACACGCATCATGTATAAATAGCCAAATTTTGATCAGACATTCAGTCGAGTTAATTGCATCAGAGATAACAGTTGAGTTCAGTTCAGAGAGTATAATCTAGATCATGCAGTTTATTATGAATCAATCAAAAATGCAGTGTTAAAACAATGGGAAACATGTGGCTGTTCTTTCTTCAGCCTGAAGTCCAGTAAAACAGCAAGGCCACCCGTAAAATAATGTCTGCATAACAGCTTGAAGAATCTCCATCAATATCTAATTGTCTCCAGGAATAATACCAACTAATCAGCATCAAATCTCCACAAGAAAACCTCAAATCTAAGTGGTTAGAGATATCTCATTAGAAGCAGCAAATAGCAAGAAGTATCCAAGTTCAAAATCCTAGGTAAAACATTTTTCTTATATTCATTCTAAAGTAGCCATCGCATTCATAAAAAAATTCGTCAAGCCTCCAGAGTTGAATTATATGAACTCTATAGCACATAAAATGAACTATTAATTTGTGTGTTCTAAATATCAAATATTATTTAATGCTTTATTATTTATGCTAGTGTGTGAATTGAAACTATGCATGATTATGATATATAAAATACCAGTATTATGTTAGTAAATAAGATTTATAAAAATATTTAAAGTTAGAATATAAATGTTAATTTTAATAAATTGTCTTTAAACTTGAGCTTTATTTTGTGGGTCAATTCTTTTTACCAATCTTTTATCAATTCTTTTCACCACTATTATGAAACAATAATTTGTTATTGATTAAAAATAGACTAAGCTAGTTAAGGAATTTTTCGAGCACTGGATTATGGGCCTACTGTCCAAACATGTTAGTCTTAGACTAGCTGGCACCCAGGGTTTACTCTGAAACAAATAAAGTGTTTGGATAGTAGGGGTCTGGATCTAGCAGCCAAGGTGGGCCATGATCTGGAAATGTGATCGAGTGATGTGTTGCATAGCTCGATCTGATCTTGGGTATTGTTGATAGTTAAAGGTATCAATAATATTTTCCATTTTGCTCAAACATGCTGGTTCATTCACATAATATTTATAATTAGATAAGATTATAAATGTATTATAAAGAAGTTTGTAACCAGCCAAAACATTTGTAGTGTAAGTAAGATCTTCTGTGGATCAAACCCAGTACAATATATATATATATATATATATATTGTACTATATATATATATATATATATATATATATATATATATATATATATATATCACTCATGGAAGAGCATTCTCTAACAGCTAGACATAGCAGTCTGGATATCACAAATTTCATAAAGAATTAGTAAAATTATTGTCTCAAAGTTTAATTACCGATTACATTGTTGACAGAAAACCATTAACACAGCGCAAGACTGAAATTGGTGCTAATTGTATTTCCTCTTGTGATAAATCTGATTTCTTACCAGTTCACAAATGAATTTGTATATTGTCAAATAGTAATAATAATTAAAAATGTATGAAAAAATGTAAAATAAATTACTCATAAAAACATATTGTTTTGAATAAAATTATTAAATAGTTAATAAAAAAAGTAAAAAAGTTTATCTTGTATCAATTTTTTTTCAAATATTTAAATTTTTTTATTAGTTATACTTTATTTCCTTATTTTTTTAAGGTAAATTTTAAAGTAATTTTACCTTGTTGCTTTGGTTTTATGCAATTTTTGAAAATTAAGGAACATATTCCACATTTTCAAGGTAAGTTAAGTCTATTTTTGTTCAATTTTTTAAATGTAGGTTTTCTGTGTAACCTATCTACTGCATAAAAAGAGACTCAGGTGTACATATATTGTACCTGTAGATATCAAAATTGTACTATGGAAATATGAAGGGGAACTGTGAATGGGATTAGGAATCAAGGTGAAATATGTGAATTGTGGTGAATCAGGCTAAGCTCAGGATTCTTTGCTACTACAATTTATAATATGAATAAAAGAGCTATAATAATAATAATAATAATAATAATAATAATAATAATAATAATAATAATAATAATAATAATAATAATAATAATAATAATAATAATAATAATAATAATAATAATAATAATAATAATAATAATAATAATTATTATTATTATTATTATTAAACCTTATAAAGTATAACTAAACAAAATTTTAAGAGGAGGAGAAACCTCAACTCACTCTTGTAAAACTTTTAAAGTGCTCAATATTTATACCACACATTACACAGTAGCAAGGTCACAATAATTTCTCTACTTATAATAAAATTTGTTTCATTATTCCCTCTCCAATATACTCTGACATCTCCAACTCCCTATTCATCATCTTATTGTCATGATCAGATCCACATTTTTATAAAATAATTATGTTTTCAAAATCTTACTGATTTGTTTATGCCATTTTGCTCTTTTTTTGACAATAAATATAAGTTCGTATTTTATAAAACTATAGTATTATGATTTCAGAGTTATTCTATTATATTTTAATGTTAAATTTTATCAATATTTTGCTTTATGGACATGCTGTTAATAAAATGATTGATATCCTAGTGGATAATCATGAGAAGACTTACACTTAGTCTACAAGCTAATGTCTACCTACTCTCTAATAATAATTATAAACAGTTTTAATAAAATATTTTAATTTAAACAAAAATGACCAAACTATAAATTTGGAATAATACAATCATTTTGAAGGATAGCATTTGAATACCAAGAGTGGAAAAGGATTTTATGGGCATTCAAAATATTCACCATCAATATAAATAAATTTTATTAAATGAAAATAGACAATGATTGATTATAAAACTAGTCCTTTTTAAATAAATTGCAGTTTTAAATTACAGTGATCAATAAAATAAATGAATAATATTTTATTTCAAATGCATTCTTCATATGTACAAAATTATCATCATTAAATAGTTTAATGTTTCAAGTTATGCAATTGTACTTTGAATAAATAACATGAAAAATATTTGCATTATAAATTACACAATGCTTAGATTTCTGGACATGGATTGGTGAATAGCAAGACATTATAGAGTTACTACATAAGACTTAACAAAAAAAACATTTATTTTACAATAAATAAATTTTATAAACATGAACACCACAGAAGTCTGTTACAAAAATTTTAAAAATGTTTACAATAATGCAATACACTTTTACAATTTTAATTTAATTAAAATTAACAAATTGAATAGATAAATTAAATATTCACAATCTATGATGGTCTTAGGTGAACAAGTACACTTGATAAATAAAAGATTATTACAAGAAATTTTATCCTGCAAGTTAAATAGTTTGTATCTTTAAAGTGATAAAACGTTACTAAATTATAAACAAATCTATGGTACAAGCTTTATATCTTCCTGCATAAAATACATGTTTTAAAACATTTCTATATTTTATAATCTATAGTTTCACTAATTTATGCATTACTTATCAATTCTATGGTCTTTAATTGCTGAAGTTGTACTAAATCTTTAAATTGTTTTCATAGGTTACATATATATACTTATACACTCTATTCTATTGTCTCAACAATGAGTAAACCTGAATGATCTTTAGATCTTATGAATCCAGCTATGACTTGCTTCTGGTTGATAATGATGATGCATATAGCTAAAGAATATAAATTTATAATTTTGAAAATGTCATTATTGATTTTAGCTCATGTAGTGCTGTTAAAGCACAGCAAAACAGATGTATATATCAAAAGCCTCAACCTACACTTAGAGAATTAAAAGAGCTTTCAAAGAAAGGATAATACACTTCAAAATAGCAAACATATCAATGGTAAATATACTAAAATATCAATGACAACATACATGCTGGTCAATACAAAATAAAGAGGATACTTCCAAGAGAAAAAGCTAAATAAAACAATAAACATAGTGATGGCATGAATCCAAAATGGGCACCTACTTTCTGAGAGCAAGAAATATGGTAGATTTTGTCTCTAGATATATATAATAAATGGAGATGAACTACCACAAATACAACTATAAAACATGAGGAAAATATCACTCAAGGAAAATATCAAGAATAGAGGAGATAATAATCCTCTATCTACTAATAAAATATCTAAATTATTCCAATAAACATAATAAATTGTAATTGTAAATTAGCCATGAGGCTAATGCACATGCACTTTACAGCCTGATCGCTAATTTGCAATTACAATTTATTAATATAGCACTATATAAATAAATATCTTATTATATAAATAAACCTAATACTAAATTGATGCATAAAACTTATAAAGTAATAATATAGTTGTCAAATATAATTAAAAGAAACAAGAAATATACATCATTTTTCATAGACATACAAACATTCATTATAAAATATACTTTTCATAATAAAGGACAAAGCAATACTTTTTAAAATAACTTAATACTAAATCATCATATAGTATCATTAATACTAATAAATGAAAACTCTGCTGGGCATACTTGACCATAACATGTAAAATATAAAAAAATGATATTTGAAATAGCATATAATAATTATAAGTTTATAGATGTGTGACTTAAACTTAAGCATAAAATTTTACCAAAATCTTTTTTTTTTATAAAAATACAAAATATTAATATTAGTGTTTTTAATTTTGCACAGCTTCTGGTTTGTAGCAAATAAATTTAACAAGTAACTATTTTTCTCTGCATTATGGCAACATAATTCAAAAAATACATTTACATTGACAATTTTTTTCTTCTAAAGACTTCACACATGCACACACAAAGAAAATGCTAATAAATAAATGGTCATTATTTTGCAAATTGTCAAACATATAAATGACAAGACAATTTCAATGCATCTTACAGCATTACTCTGGTTTTTCATTTTATTTAAGGCAGGTAAAATATTTTAATATAGCAATTGATCATGTATTCTTATTTTCCAATTTAAGCAGGGTGTTTCAACATGGTTCTTTAATATAGCAATTTGTTCATAAGCATTTCTTTTTCAAGTTAAGTAGACTTTCTAAGCAAAATATCTAATAGTAGTTTTTCACATTTACCTCTTTTATAATTTAGCAAGTTTTTAAACAAAATGTTTAAATGTAATGTGGTTTAATCAAAATACTTTCATATAGCAATGCAGTTTGGTCATAACTCCCTTCTCTAAATTTAAAAAAGATTTGAAATAAATATTTAAATATAGCCATTTCATGGAAAAAATAATAAGCTTCTGCAAATCATTTAGCACTTCATAGAATACATAAATTCTATAATAATATTTTTTCAAAATTAAAAACATTTAATTCATAAGTGAAAACAAATTACTTTATCAAGTATTTTTTTAGCCAAGACAACAAATAATCAATAAATTATTACCAATAATAAAATATCATTAGTGTACATAACAAATGATTTTTTTCCTGAATATTTAGTTTTTGTAAATACACTTATCTAAGACAAAAGATAGTAAAACATTGTTTTTAAAAGTTTCTGACAAATTATTATTATCTTAACAAGTTATAAAAGAATATTAAAACTGTTATAGTTAACATTAAGGTAAACTTTCAGTAAATTTGCTTTAAAATAAGAAATTTGAACAGTTTGTAATAAATGTAGGACATAAATAAGTCATAGTTCTTTAATGAAATAGAATAACTTAAGCTTCATCTCTGTAATGTGTTAGTTTTGGAGAATACTGCTTTACACCAGTAGACAATTAGTTAACAGTTTTCTTTTCAGTTTTTTCCTTCAATATTGTGAATTTAAATTTTCAATTGACTAGAACTAAAAAACTCAGCACATGATAGTTTTTTATGTACTCATTTCACTAGGAGAGAAAAAAAAACAAACGTATTTAAAAAAATTTATACTTTACTTTTACTTTTAATTATCAAACTTTTAAACTTCTATTAGTTCTTATGAAGATGATGGACAATGGAAAATAATATTTTCTTTCTAACATGTGTATATGCACCTTTTATAGCCTGTTAATATAAATCATTTTGATTGACAAGAAACTTCATTTCCTCTTAATTTTTCCATCTTTAAATTAAAAGTTAATTAGTATCTATGGTCTGAATCTAAAAATATTAACAATTTAAATATTCACTAGACAATCAGACAAACACATGATAGTCTAGGAATGTTAATAATTACACGATACAAATTAAGTACATTATTATATTGTTAAAATAAACAAATTACATAATGATTTTTTAAAATTATATTAATGAATAAATTTAGAAATTCACCAATATATTTTTTTTTACTAAATAAAAATACTCTAGAATAACATCTAATACTACAAAATAAAAAAAAATATTCCCATAAATAAATAAAAATAAAAATTACTAATGCAGGCATGCAGACTCACACATTTAGAAATTATTGCATATCTTTTAAACTAATTAATTTAGCTCTTTCTTTTAAATAGCAATAAACTAATTACCTATTTTGGAAATCAACTAATTTAGCTTAAACTCTAAATTCAATTTTAATAATACTATTTTAACAAATTATTGATTATTATTAAGAACAATTGTATATAAAATATTTTATTCTAATTATGGCAACTAATCATTAACTTAAAACAGGTAAAACTCACTATACATATTGCCACACACAGCAAATTATACACAAGCATAAGAAGCGGTGGTCATGTGATGTTTATTGGCTTAAAACCAATTCTGCCTAATAGGATAGTGGTGGCTATGGTTATTAAAGAACCAAAGACACCAAAATGTATGGATACTGAACTGAGTTCAGATCCATATGTCTATATAAGCTAATGGGCTTGGATTGAAAACATTATGGTGTTTTCAGTTTAAGACTCATAGTTTTGTAGTTAAATGGAGATAAAAGGTGGATGCTGGAGGGTTGCATTAGATCCTAAGATCTAGGTGCAATGCTCTCAGATCCAAGGTTCCTCACTGATGAAGGCCACAAGCCAGAAACTAGTTTAGGGATATTGGATGAACTAGGTGGGGATTTTATGCACAAGCCTTCGAGCATCCATTGATAACTCTAGCTTGTTGTGTGTGGCAATACGTATAGTGAGTTTTGCCTGTTTTAACAACAGCTATACACAAGCATGAAAAGCGGTGGTCATGTGATGTTTATTTACTCATTAACTTTTAATAAATTGAACTAGTATTATGGTTGATTCAGGCTCTAAACTAGATATACTAAATTGTATTAGAATAATCTGAACTTTTCTAATATTATTAGTTACAGCTTTGAATTTAAATTATTACAGTCTATTTTAATTATAAGCTTAATGTACTTTAGCAAAACAATAAAGTAAAATACAATAATATTTATTCAAGACAGAAGTACTTTAAATAATTTACTATTTAGATTTGCATATCTTTATTTAATCTTAATAAATATGATTTACAAAGATAGTTTAAATTAATGAAAATTTCCTCATAATTTTTTTATTAAATATCTGCAATAAATTAAATACCAGCTTTTTTGGCAAAGCCAAAAGTTACAATATATATATATTGTACACGCGCAGACACACATATATATATACTTCATGTTCAAATGTTAAAAATTATGAACACAATTTAAGGATAATAGTTTTAATAAATATTTATAAATAAAAATTATATATATATATTATAAATGGACAGATAAATGTATACAATATAATAATTATAATTTAGCTAAAAATAATTTAAAAGAAAAAAAAAGGTGTTTTTGTTTAATAAAAAAAAAAAGTGGAAATGACATTATAAAAAAAGTAATTAAAATGCTTGTAAATAGATTACTAGATTAAATTTTAGGAGATAAATAATTAAAATAATTTAATTAAAAAGGCTGTTTATTCCTGCTCAAAAATATGAGCTTGCAAACAGAGTATTGGACAAATAAATTTAGACTTCAGCAAAATTAATAGTGTTACCTATAGCCAATAAGTCAAAGGATCCCGAATGACAAAAGATCAATCCGAATTTTACTGATAAGATAGCTTCAAATCATACAAATAGGGATGGAAATTACATTTGAGAATCTAAAATCTAAAAATTCTAAAATCTTTAATATAACAGCTGCCATCATTATTCTGCAATTATCATTCTGCATTTATTATTATTATTATATCTTTATTTTGCCAGTGATTATTATTCTAGCAGTATTATTCCATTTTAATTAATTTTTATCTGCTAGTTCCAGCAAGTCTACCATGCAAAAATATAGAAGCCATAACTGCTTCACTCTGTCAAACTGGAAGAGGGAAGGCCAAAACCCCATTGCTGAGTCACATCAAAAAATCATTAACAACAGAAGAAAAAAAGCTAATGTCCAAGGCTGCAGGAAAAAGCAGCCACCAAACCTAGATTTAACTGATATCTGCACATCCAAAATGAATGTGAAATAATTGCTATGGTTTTAAGAATAATCTCTACCAATACCTAAAGACTGAATATAAACCATTACAACCAAAAGAATAAATATAAACTTTAAACTCATATTTAGTTAATTATTATCTCCAATTTAATGAAATATGTTAATGAACAGTTATTTACTTAATCTGTTTATAAACAGGTATGGCAAGAGATTGTAGTTTGTTCTATTTAAATATTATGCCAAAATTTAGTCAGTGCTAATGGTAGTAAATTACTTTATAAAAAAGCAATTAGCTTGTAATCACAATCTTTTGCTATGCTATTTAAAAATTTTGTATTAGTTAAATTGTTATTTCCACTTTATTTAGTTAATAAATGTATGTTAAATCAGTAAAATTTTAAAGCTATGAATAGAAGGCAAGCTTGCTGCATAGACAAGCTAAAAGTAAGATTCTAATATGTAGATGTCAGTTTTAGCTAATTTGTCTTGTAACTGAATTATTATTCTTCATAAAAAATGGACAGCTTGTATTCATTAATTCGAGTTATGAGTTACATCTGATTTTTATTCTTATGTAACACATTAATATTAGATGACTGTTTCATCATTTTTGACTGCTGGTGACTTATAATCATTATCTTATTTAAACAGTGATATACAATAGTGATCAAGTCCTACCATATGCCATGATTTTTTTGTTTCATATATGTCATAGTGATACATATATAACTGCTGATCACTGTGTGCTATTCATGCAGTAGATGGTTAATTCCTACTGTAGGCATACAATTATCACATGTATTTACTCTTCTACAGATACCATTGTAGTACACTGTGATTTCCTGTATTTTACAATTATTTTATTGTTTATTGTGTACTAATATTATAACCTATAATTGATCACAACAGCTGATTAGTAAGATCAGCCTTAATTTATAAACTTGTATCAGTTAGCATTAGAACAGTGATAAGAGTAGTTAGATGTGTGTGCAGTGAATCAGAATCCATTCAAACAATTAATGATAATAATAGTCCTCATTAATAGTGTCAAATAGGACTTATTTTTAAATATTCATTACAACACCATGTACTAAGGTCTGTGCGTAATTAAAATTAAATGCATTTAATAAAATTTGGAAAGATTTATTTACCTTAAGTTATAAATCAAGTGATTAAACTTTCAGCAGTATATTTTTGTGTTGTATATACATGAATAAATAGTGTTGTCTTATTATTTTTGAAAGTTTGTTCTTGTTATTTGCAATAAATAACTTAGGTAAATAATTAGAAGTCACTTGCTTTCTCTATAACCTTAGTTGGCTGTAAAAAACAAGTTAGTATTCTGTGATGTCAGAATGTAGAATGCACATGGGGATTGCCCTCGGGTGATTTGTATGTGGGTTGTGCAATTCGGACAGTTACTATATATATATATAAACATTAAAAGCGTGTATATATATTTCTTTTGATGGTTATTCCTTTTTAAACCATTATGCTGTCTTTCTTATATACTTTCTCACTGAATTGAATACATAATCATAATCAACTTAATAGACAACTATATCTTTTAATCATGTATTTATTTTTCTCTAATCGACTTACGTTCAAAATAAATATTCGATTCAAATATATAGTTGTCTATTAAGTTGATTATGTTCACATATTCAATTCAGTGAGAAAATATATACAACAGAATGGGTAATAGCATTCCATTTTTTTCAAAGTTTATTGATGTTGACTACTAGTTAAGCATAGTTCAATGGAAGTTGCAATTATTTCCATTTCAATTTCATATTATTAAGCTACAATCAGTATTTACAGTTATATATTATGTTTTGAGATTAACTTATTGCAACTGTTTAAATATAATTGAATAACCCTCCAATATCACCAAATAATAATACATTTTTAAAGTTAAAAAAATACCTCTTTAACTTCTCTTTCTTCTATATATCAGGAGAATTTTTTAATGATGCATTTGCTAAAAAAATGAATTTTTAATCAATCAGAAATTTATATCTAGATATTTTTCAATCTGATTGACATATATATATATCTGACAATTATAAAATCTCCTTCATTTTTAATATCGGAAATGATCCATTTAAATTCTAATATATAATAAATAATAATTTATAGGGATAAATATTTATATGTAATGTTTGAAAATTAACTCAAAAATTCATTCCTACTAGCAAAGGTATTATAGACAATTGTCCTGATATAAGAAGAAGGATGAAGCATTTTAACTTTAAAATGCATTATCATATTCTGATACTAGAGGGCTATTCAATTATATTTAAACAGTTGCAATGAGTTAATCTTATAACATTACATATGAATATTTATCAATGTAAATTATTACTTATTACACACACGCGCGCGCGCACACACACACACACATATATATATATATTGCTTATTCAAAGTAAATATGTAAGAAAATTAATAGTTAGTTACCCATATATAAATGCATAGAAAATAAAAACAGCAGCTACTCACGTAATTCAGAATGCTAAATCTTTTGAATCACTTGAGTTGTTCTATGGATGAGACAAAATACTATATAGTAATGAGGTAGTTATTGACTTTTCTCTATGTTTTTATAAGGATAAGTAGATATTAATCTATGTGAAATTTGATTATTCAATTTTACTATATATATATTTAAGCACGTATTACACAGTATACATATTTGAGGGTGTATTTAAAATTATAAATATATGAAATGAAACTAGAATCAATCTTGTATATTTATTATAACGACATAAACTAAATAAATAAATATAAAGATATAGACTGTTTATAGTATATTTTTTATCTCCAAAGCATAAAAAAAGAGAAATATTTTTTTTTATAAAACATATAACACTATTGATTTTGTAAAAGTATTGGAAAGCAGTATTAAAGGACTATTTGTGTGAAAAGTTAGATAGAATCTTTTTACCTTAATATTTTATATTAAAAATGAAATAGCTTCTAATAGAGTGAACAATGTAAACAACAAATAAAAATTAACTCTTGCTTTAAAAAAAACTCTTATTCAAATTTTATTACATAAAGTGATAAAGAAAATACTACAAGAATGAACATATGTACAAAAATACTTTATAAAATAGAATCATGAAGTTTGTAATATATATATATATTAAGATGGTAACCACATTAGTTCAGTAATATTATAATAACCCAACTTTAAATTTTTTTTTTAAAGAACAGAGTTTTTTCTCTCAATTTTATTATAATTATAAATAAAGAGTTTCCAAGGGTTACCAAAATGACGTTTATAGCTAAAACCTCATAAAACATGTTGCTAAATTATAAAAATCGGGATGAAATTTAAAATCAAGTAAAAACATTCATTAAATTATTTAGATTACCAATCCCACATTACACAGAGATATAATACATGGTTGAATACTTCGTAATAAATTATTCATGATATAGTAATAATTTCGGTGAATTCCATTTAGTTTAAAATACATTTACACAAACTTTTACTTGTACAAAACATTTAAATTTATGTGTATGTATTTGTGTGTGTGTGCATTACTGCGACGTAAAACTGTTTTTCAGAAAATAAAAATATATTTAAGAAAAGCCATAGAGATACCATATAAGCACATAAAATACAAGACCAGTTAATTTAGATATTTTAATGTTGATTTTAGTAAACTGAGTAATAATGTATCATTCTGTATAAAAATAAATACAAACACGCATATATTTGTTGGGATAATAAATTTATTTGAAATAATTCTTTAACATAAATTGTATAATAAATATGACTGATAAAGTTTATGTGTACTATTATATATTAATTATTATTAGCACTAATTAAAAGTTTGTTTCAGCTCTTTAGTTTTAATTCCATATTTCTTCTGTAAATGTTATTTATAATATTGAGATTAAATAATATTTTGACTTTGTGTTTTGATATGCTAAGGAAATTTATTTTTCCATTGACTCAGTTTAAAGCCAGACTATAATTTGTGTATTTTTGTTGTCAGGCTTACTGAATTATTTATTGCCTTACCCAGAAATGAGCTCTAAAGTAAATATTTTTTAAAATAAATGTATAGTTTACAATAATACTTTGCTTGCACTTAACACTACTTTGATTTATCATGACACATTCAAAAATTCAAGTGAGGCTTAGTCATATATAATTATCACCATTTTTAATGCAGTTAATCATTATTATATATATATAATATAATATGTATTTACATATTTGTAAACACAAGCGTATAAAAGCAATTTCACGCTATATATGACTTGCTTTATATATATATGATACCTCATTGTAGAGACTAATTAATTATTTCCAATTTTTCATAATATTATATAATTACTATGCCAAGATGTGTCTAGTGTTTTTATACTATCTACGTATTATGGATAAATATAATCTTATTAGATATTCTAAACATTTAAACTCCTATCAAATATACTATGGCAGTTTAACACTTATATGTATATATCTTGAAACATTTTATTTGTTTTCAAAATGTAAATACATTAACACAAAATTATCTGCATAAATTTTTATTTAAATCAGTAATATAACATTAAACACATTTCATGTAAAGCAGAGTTAGTTTTAATTTGATCAGTAACTTTATATTATTTGATAAACATCAACAACAAGTAAGTTAAGTGTGTAATAAATAGTAAAATGTTTATAGCTCCTTTGAAAATTAAAAATGGATTTATTGCAGAGCACTCTTTTAAAAATATAAACTTTAAGATCTCTAACCACTATTAAATGTAAAACATTGACCAATTCTTTAATCCATGCATTTATTTTAAGATACACCAGTAGTCTCATCTGTACTTCTAGAGATTAAATGCCTGAAAATAATAATATGACAGTCAGAGCTTTAGAGATATTTTAAAATGGATTTATATTTTAAACTTCAACATCAAAATAATAATTTCATGGACTGATAAATAGGAACACAGATATTAATTGATACAGTAGTTTTTATTTAATAAGATTTTTAACTGATTAAATAATCTTGAATAAGACATACACATAAACATAAAATCCAATATTAATAGAGATGTTTGAGTGAATAATTTATATAATATTTCAAGTAAAATTTATATAAATAAATTTACATGTTAGTTTTAAGTCAATTAAAAAATAAATTTATTTTAGAATTAACAAAAAAATGTTTTTACATTCAATCTAAAAAAAGTTCCTAAAAGATAAAATTACAGTTTTAAATCAATTGAAATGCATAAATAAATATTATTAAAGATTTTTAAAAGTTAAAAGTTAAAAATGAACTTACCAGCTAATAGATTCTAGTTTAAAATCTTAAAAAAATTTAATTTTTTGATGAATATATTTTTTAATTAGAGATTAATATTAATTATGTAAAAGATTTCTGAAATTTTATTGTTTATAAAGGTGAAAACTCTCATCTTATAAAGGAGGTACAAAAATAAAATTTTGTTTTAAATTACTTTCCCATTTTCTCTGACAATTTTACTTACTCAATGGAATTAATGTTGTGTCAGTAACCAATATAAAAAAGGAATCATCATTTGTATGCTGTTTATTTTTACTAATAGTTGTCTACAATTTCTGAGGATCTACTTCAAATTCCAGTGCAAAGTCAAATGTAAAATTATGCTTGAAATGGTGATAATGTCTGAATAACACAATTTTAAATATCTCTCACTGAACTTTTCTACAAATTTAAAGTATGTTTCATAAATGTACATTTTTATCAGAAATGATGCCTATAATTAAGAAGTTCAGATAACTTCATGAATTGTTTTAAAATCTACTTTGCTTAAGTAAATCAGTCAAATAAGTCTTTATCTATTATAAAAATACCCTGAGTCTATAAATCTTCAAAGTATTGTAGTATTTTCTCAGACAAATTTTCATTCCTTAGCTAGAAAAACTGTGGAAACATATTTGTGATATCACTTATGCAATGCTATTTATGAAAAAATTCACAAAACCAGCATTTTCCTCAACAGATGTAAACAGATATTTCATTGTGATTAATAATTTTATAAAAGCAGTTATAATTTAAAATACAAGAGGGAAAATAAAATAAAGCATAAAATGCAATTAATAGACTTTTATTGCCAATTTTACAATGAGAAAAATAATTTCACAAGAGTTACAAGTTAGGAAACATTTGTATCATCTTTTATAGTGTATTATTTTAAAATTGTGTGTTAAAATGTATTTTCATAATATATTTTAATAAATACAAGAAGAAGAAATGGGATTTTAAAGTTAAATTATTTAAAATTGAGTGCTAGATATAAAAACTATTGTAAAAAATCAGTAAGAAATCACATAACATAGCATCAAATATAGCAAATTGGACAAAGTGATTTATTATTATTTTTTTTAAAAAAATATTTGTCTGTTTCTCACTGTTTTGATTTCATCAGTAATAATACAGATTTTAAATGTATTTTTAATATTTTTGCTAGTAAAATTAATTTGAAAATTAAAAAAAAAGACATGCACTTTTAAAATTAGAAATTTATATTGAAGTAAACTTTTATTTAAATAAATGATATAAATTTAAAATGAAAACATTAGCTTATTTTATTTTATATAAATAAAATTTTAAACAGAATTAATAAATAAAAACCATGTAATGCATTTCTATTTCTACTTATTGGTTTATAAGAGTGTACAAATAGAATTATTTTTAAGTTAATGTGTAGGAAAATTAATAAGAGAAATCATATTGAATATTATTTTTGTTTATTACAATAAAATATAATTTTAGTATATGCAGTTTTAATATGTTTAATCCTTTAACTTTATAGACTTTTTTTGTCAACTTCAAGTAATCATTTGGGATAAATTTACAATTTTTTATTTTAAAGAACTTTTTTACTTTATTAATTTTTCTAATTTTAAAATTATTTTTTAAAAATATAAGTTTACAAATAAAAATTATTTTAAAAAATAACATTTCAACTTTGCTAAATGTGTAAAAAAGGTTATAAAGTGATATACAGAGTCAAAACAGAAGATTTTGTTATTTTGCAATTGTGGACAAAAATGTATTCATAAGAATTTTATAAAGTGATAAAATTAAATTTTGAAATATAAAATTCTACTTTTGACTATTAAAAAATTGCAAAAAATGACAATTACAATGATTATTGAGATGTTCCTTTTTCAATCAAACCACAACTTCCTTTGTTAATACACTGCTTTTTTCTTGTATTCTTATAAAAACAAATATTTATGAATCATATTTTTATAAAAATAAATATTTCACACATATTTTCCAAAAATAATCATAAATATATAAACAGATTATGAAAAACATATAATTTTTTATTTAAGATTTGAATAAAAAATGACTTCTCACAAAATCTTTCACTAATGTGGAGTCTATTTTGAGAACAAAAAACCTATTTAATTATTGGTGTCTTTAGTTTCATTATAGTAAGTTCTCTGTATGATACTAACAATTTGAGATTTTTAAAAAAATAATAAATCAATATTTATATAAATTTTAATTCCAGGTTTTATCAAAACAAATACTATACATGAGGTGCAAGAGAATGAATTCAGAAAAAAAAATTAATATACCACTTATCATAGACATTACTTTACATTAAAGTCTTCTGATGAATAAAATTTGTGTAAGTAAATTCAGTATACACCTGGGTCTCATTTTATGCAGTAGATAGGTTCCTCAGGAAATGGGCACAAAAGAAATCGCACAAAAATAGACTTAACTTACCTTGAGAAATGGGTGATACATGCTGTAATTTTCCAAAAATAGCATAAAAGCAAAGCAACAACATAAAATTACTTTAAAATTCACATAAAAAAAATAAAAATAAAATATGACTAATAAAAAATTTCAAATTTAAAAAAATTGATACAAGACAAACTTTTTTTACTTTTTTTATTAGCTACAGTATTTAATTTTATTCAAAACAATATTTTTTTATGCGTAATTTACATTTTTTTCATACACGTACGGTATTTTAATCATATTATCGCTATTTGAGACATCAGATTCATCATGATGTGATGTGATGTGATGTGAGCTACTGTAGCTTCTCCTTAAATAAAGTCAAGAGGAAATATAATTAAAACGTTTTCCAATCGCTGTAAATCTTTCCTATTTCACTAAGTGATCTAAAATTGAAATTTTTGTTTCCAAAGAAATTCATTTTCTTGGGTGTTTTTTTCTTTCTGTTAGAGTGAACTATTGTTGGGCAAAATTTAATTAAAACTAACAATTAAAAATTAAATTCTTATTTTTGACTTTAATTTTTAATTCCATTTAAAAATCAAATTTCACCGTTTCAGATCACGTTATGTAATTTTTAAATTGTTAATTACAATTAAAAATCAGATTTTAATTGTCAAATTTAATTGTGACCACTGCTATTACTCACCTTTTGAAAATAAACTTGCGGACATTAAATGGTTAATTGATTATGTACTGTTTTTATAAAAAGCAAAAATAGAACATGATTTAAAATGCAAAAACAACATACATAGAATTTTTCATCTATGACGTTTGAATAGATTTACATTATAGTCTTGTAAAATTTAATGTGTGTATATAAAATGAGAAAATTCAGATTTTAAGTGAATTATAAACTTCTTTATTGCATAAAATCTGTTACATTACTATTATAAAGTGCTGAAAATATTGAAATTATTACACGGAAGTCGAACTCTGATAATGTGCTATTACTTTAAATATGACGTGAGTGCACGAAATTCATAATATTTAAAGTAACAGTGCATTATTGGAACTAGACTTCTGATCTAATAATTTTAATACATAAAAGAAAACCACATACAAAGATATTAAGAAGAAACATGAATCACATAACTTCAAAATTGCATTAGATAAATCTGCATAAAACGAGACCTGAGTGTATATAACATTGAAGATATTTACATTTTTTTTTATCTATGTGTATCATGATTATAAAAAAGTTTTATTTTAGATAGTCATATATTATAACATTCCATAGTCTAAAATAACTAAATAGCCTGGTTCTTAGACAGTTGCTTAAACAATAAACTTGTAAAATTTGGAATGTACCCTAAGGAGCTAACTGTATTCTATAGTCTATCTTATCCTGCTAGAATAGATATTTGTTGAAGTTTGAATTTAGAAATTTATTGCCATTAGATATAAACTAAAAGAGGAAAGCTAAAATCAGGTTCACTTTTTGCTTTAAGATTCATCAGACAAAAAATACTATTGCTTCATAACACAATTTCAGTTTGCTATGCTAACTTTTATTTGAATATTTGCTTTGTTTTACCATAAGTAAAATAATTTTAAAAAAATCTATAAAAAATTGCTATAATTATTGTGTGTGTGTATATATATATATATATATAATGTCCGTTAATTAAAAACAAAATTGTAATTATAATTGAAATAATAAATTTAATGGTTTACAAAATATTAGAAACAATCCTTAAATCCACAGAAGTACTTTCAGTTAATTTCTTAAACCTGCCTCAACTGCCATTAAATTCAAAAACAAAAGCAGAAGCAAACATCATCAATTCAAATTTCACAAATCTCGTATTTTAATGTTAGCAGCTTGTTGATTTATTAAATGCATTTTATTCATGTTTATAAAAATTGCTTCTTTAATTTTTCTTTTACTATGGTTTCTCTCTTCATGAAGAATTTTCACATTTTCAAAATCAAATTTAAATTTATATTTACATGTTTTTTCATGATCAAAGAAAACTGAAGGAGATATTAAGTCACCATTATTTTGACTTTTTACATGCTTATATAACAATTCATGCTTTTTCAATCTTTTCTCAATACTGCACCTAGATTCACCTATATATGATAGCATACAATCACAAAAAATTTGATATATGATATTACTTTTCTACTTGACAGGTATGACATCCTTAGAATTATTGACTAATTTATTAATATTATTTGGAATGTAGAATGAAATATTAAACACGTTCTTATATAAATCCTTAAAAAATTTCACTTGTGGATTTGAAATAAATGGAATAGATGTCCATTGTTTACTATTAATCTTCATTTCCTTTAAATTATTATAACTTTTTTTTAATTGACATAAAGTATTGTTTATTTGTTCCATTTTATAACCAACATCAAGCAATTCCTTGGCAAATATTTTAATATTTTTCAGTTTATCACTTTGGTAATGCATAATTTTTCATTCCGAAACAAAAAAGATCTAAAACTTGCCATCTTATGCATCATTGGTACTTTTGATTTACAATTTATATATCCTCTTTTTTTGCAGTGGCTTAATTATTAGTTTATAATTTAATATACTGTTATCTCTTGTAATCATTAAATCTAAATATTTAATATTATTGTCCTGCTCCTTTTCAATAGTCCATTTCAAGCCATTCAACTTATTTAATTCATCTACAAGCAAATTTATACTATTAGTATTTCCACAAACAAAAACATCATCCACATATCTTTTGTAAATTTTAATATCTCCAAAAGTGCACATATTTAAAATACTACTCTCATATGTAGATAAAACGAAATTGCAAACTTGTGCAACTATAGGCAGACTCATAGGCCAACCTTTAGACATTTTATAATATTGACTTTCAAAAGATACAAAAATGTCATCATTAAAAAAATTTAAAGAATCAATAATAAATTTTATCATATACTTACAAATACTTTTACTTTTTGATGCATGTTCAATTATTTTTATGGAATTCATTCTATCAATAGATCCATACATTTCTGTAATATCCAATGAAGCAATAACATCATTTTCATCAATCATCAAATTTTTAATACTATTTACAAAGTTAAACAATGAAGCAATAGTATTTTGCCCAAATCCTAAAAAGTCTTGTAAAAGTTAACTTTTAAGACTTTTTAGGATTTGGGGGAAATACTATTGCTTCATTGTTTGACTTTGTAAATAGTATTAAAAATTTGATGATTGATGAAAATGATGTTATTGCTTCATTGGATGTTACAGAAATGTATGGATCTATTGATAGAATGAATTCCATAAAAATAATTGAACATGCATCAAAAAGTAAAAGTATTTGTAAGTATATGATAAAATTTATTGTTGATTCTTTAAATTTTTTTAATGATGACATTGTTGTATCTTTTGAAAGTCAATATTATAAAATGTCTAAAGGTTGGCCTATGAGTCTGCCTGTAGTTGTACAAGTTTGCAATTTCATTTTATCTTTATATGAGAATAGTATTTTAAATATGTGTACTTTTGGAGATATTAAAACTTACAAAAGATATGTGGATGATGTTTTTGTTTGTGGAAATACTAATAGTATAAATTTGCTTGTAGATGAATTAAATAAGTTGAATGACTTGAAATGGACTATTGAAAAGGAGCAGGACAATAATATTAAATATTTAGATTTAATGATTACAAGAGATAACAGTATATTAAATTATAAACTAATAATTAAGTCACTGCAAAAAAGAGGATATATAAATTGTAAATCAAAAGTACCAATGATGCATAAGATGGAAAGTTTTAGATCTTTTTTGTTTTGGAATTAAAAATTATGTCCTTACCAAAGTGATAAACTGAAAAATATTGAAATATTTGCCAAGGAATTGCTTGATGTTGGTTATGAAATGAACAAATAAACAATACTTTATGTCAATTTAAAAAAAGTTATAATAATTTAAAGGAAATGAAGATTAATAGTAAACAATGGACATCTATTCCATTTATTTCAAATCCACAAATGAAATTTTTTAAGGATTTATATAAGAATGTGTTTAATGTTTCATTCTACGTTCCAAATAATATTAATAAATTAGTCAATAATTCTAAGGATGTCATACCTGTCAAGCAGAAAAGTAATATCATATATCAAATTTTTTGTGATTATATGCTATCATATATAGGTGAATCTAGGTGCAGTATTGAGAAAAGATTGAAAAAGCATGAATTGTTATATAAGCATGTAAAAAGTCAAAATAATGGTGACTTAATATCTCCTTCAGTTTTCTTTGATCATGAAAAAACATGTAAATATAAATTTAAATTTGATTTTGAAAATGTGAAAATTCTTCATGAAGAGAGAAATCATAGTAAAAGAAAAATTAAAGAAGCAATTTTTATAAACAAGAATAAAATGCATTTAATAAATCGACAAGCTGCTAACATTAAAATATGAGATTCATGGAATTTGAATTGATGATGTTTGCTTCCGCTTTTGTTTTTGAATTTAATGGCAGTTGAGGCAGGTTTAAGAAATTAACCAAAAGTACTTCTGCAGATTTAAGAATTGTTTATATATATATATATATATATATATATATATATATATATATATATATATATATATATATATATATATATATATATTACAACCCAAAAGTTCAAGTCACAATCAGGCAAGAGCAACAAATGATTAGTTGAGATGAATGCATTTTATGTGAAGTGTTTTTGATATTGGTTGTACCCCTAGAAAAAGTAGATTAAAATGAATTCATGTTTATTTTCCACATAAAATAAATAATAACTATTTTAAAATTTAATAACACATTAAATTTAAGATCAATAAATTTCTTAGTGTTTTTATAGATGTATGATAATAATCGTGATATGATTTTTAATTACATATATGTTTAAAGAACTACTTTGATACAAATTATTATGTCCTTTTAAATAAGGATAAAAAAATCATTCTCTTTTAGTTCCAAATTAATTATAAAGTTCAATTAATTAATTCTCAAGATTCATAACTAAATCAATCTTAATCATTCAATTAAAAGATATATAGATTTAAAGTTTATTAAATTATTTTAAGTATAATGAATGTAAAAGGGATTTTATTGTACATTTCTCTACCCTACTAATTTGATTTTAGATATCAATAGTAATAACAAATGATGTATATAAATTTAATAAATGAAGGTATAATTTTATAGCGAGGAAGTGTGAATTTTTATTTCAACCATATGGAAAAACGATGAGTTTAATAATAAAAATATGTGTATTTAAGTATAACAATTACTTTATTATAAATAACAAGTATATAAACAAAATAACAAAATTATAAGTGAATAATAAACATACTTTAATAATAAAATTTTATAACAATATTAATAAATATTATTATTTGTTCTCCATGAATAAGCTAATTTTGGTTTATGATTATGTGTGTAATTCTAAAGTATTGCAAAGATAAGGCACTCTATTGGAGAGGATTAATCAATATTAAGTCAAAACCTAATCTTACTTACAGGAAGACAAGAATGTTTTATAATGTCCTTAATTGCTTTTCTAATAATAATTAATAGATTATCAATTTCATTCTTTAAGAGATGGCTAGTTCTATAACTATTTTGGATCAAACAAAATTATTTATTTAGTAGTCCTAAATATTCTACAAAATATATAGCTTCATTAATTATGACATTCATATCCTTTACTAAAATGACTTGCTATGGTTCTTATATTTAAAATTTAAATAATTAGTTAAAAGTATATCTCAACTAACAAAGACAATTTTGTTTATTGATATTATAACATTGCTTTATTGCATAATATCACATTTCATATTATACAAATATCATAGGGACTATACAGATAAATATTTCTTAGTGATTTAATCTTCTATCCAAGATGTTTAGCTATCTATTAATCTGAAGCTGAATTTAAAGACTAATTAAACCTAAAGTATTTAAACATAAATGAGTTTATTAAAGTTTATAAGTTAAATTTAAACTAAATGCAACTTGTCTCCAATATAAAATGTAAATGATATTTATTAAACTTGGACCCAATGTCATTATTAATAATATAAATTTGTTACCTGTGGCTTCATATATCAGCATTATCTTAAGAATTTTATTGTTTATTTATTACTACACTAATAATAATTATAAACTAAATAATTTAACAATTATAAACAAAATTTATTGAATAATTCCTAAAGTATGTAATCCTACTTTCATGAATGGTTTAGAATATCTTGTGGAAATATTTACACTTTTGCAGAGTATTCCAACATTTATATTTTATAGGCAATAATTTAATATAAACGTTAAAAACTAAATAAGAAGAATAAAATAATTTATTTCACAGGTATAAATCCATAGTAACACTTAATATAGTGATGTTAAGAGATTTAATAAAGCACACTTAATAATCCTACTTCAGATTGCATAGTTAGCACATTAATTTATTTTAGAATACCTACTAATCAATTTATTATGTTTAACATATATTTATATTATGGTATTCATAATCATAAATTCATTATTATAGAAATGATGTTGAATTGTAGTTTTATAAACAAAAAGTGATATAATCCTTTAGAAAACACTTGTAATATCCTTATAGTTGGTGTTTATCACATATTTTAAAGTCTATAGATTAATAATTCTTTGGTTTAAACATAATTAATTTATTTTGCTATAGTCCAGCTGTTTTAATAATTTATAAAACTGACTTAACCTTTTCATCTTTATTAAAAATTAAGCTGTGTTTCCAAAGCTTCAAATTTGTATTTTGATTTAGACTCATGTTGTATAAAGTTTTAACTTTCATTGATTCATAAGGAGGCAATCAATATTATTTCCAAACAACCTTTCAAAATTATTTTAAAGGAGATTTGATTGATGTTATAATGAGTGCCCCATAAGCAATTTTTCAAAATTATATTAACAGTGGAAGACAGTAAATTGGATTTTTTTAAAAATAGTATTTTGTAATAATCCCTGTTGTTGTTGTAGTTTATTTATTTAGTTCAAGGAGAAGAGACATTTCACTAGTGAGACAAAATGCTCAGAATAGATTTTCTACTCTGCCATTTTAAAGAAGATGATCAAAATGCATATTTGGATACTGGATGTACTGTACTCTAACAAAGACTTATTAAATTTTGCCAAGAGGTCATATTTATAGCCTCATCAGCTGGTATCCTAATTTGCTACTATTATCCACAACTTTTTACTTCTTTTAAGTTTTTGCAGATAAAATTTTTTCATTGCTATGATAATATGGAATAGCATCCAATCATAAATGTCTAGTAAATTTCTGAGACATTGATTTAACTGAAAAAAAAAAAGATAATAATAATAAAAAAAAAACTTTAATATTATACCTTAATACAAATCATTTAAAAAATTATATAATCATAATATCCTTTTAAAGTTTTCAGATATTTTATTTAATAAATTCATTTAATAAAAACATTTTAATTAAATTATAATATTATACAAAAGAATGTAATTTAATAGTTTTACTTTTATAAATTTTAAAATTGATAAAGTTTTAAATATACAGAATTTGCATGCACATACATATATACTTTTAAATGAAATGTTGGCCTTACTATTTTAGCTAAATGTAATCTCATTTGTATAATTATTATAGAACTGTTTCAACTATTGAATTTTATTATGCTTGATTTAATACAACCTACTTAGCATATTTTTTTATAACATCAATTTTATGTGAGTGTTTTTCTGTTTGTACATAAAAAGAATTTAACTACACTCTTCAAACAACAAAAAAGTAATAACACAGTCACACATATTTTAGATACACATTGATCAATAAAATCTACTCAGAAGACACTTTAAATACTTTCTACAAATTTTATTCTCTTAGATAGTACTATGAGAGACTTTTAAATTTTATTTTTGACTATATTATTTACTATCTAATCAATAATAGTGGTGGATTTATTTCAGTCTTATAGAAGCCCTTTATTTTATCTCTCTCTCTCTTTTTTTTTTTAACCCAAAATCAATTTTTATAAATCAGCTAATTGTAAAATAAAAATAAATACAAAAGGTTTTGTTAATCTATCTTCTATTCTACTTGGTTAGCCATTTAATATACATATAAATGAATATTCTTTAATTCATAAACAATAACCATCTTGTTATTATTTGAGACAAAACAGTTTTTATTGTAGCCTTAGCCTTGACAAAATGAGTGCAATTTTATCAAGATATTGGCAATCTATGCAAAAAACTTTTACACAGTATGATACCAAAAAGATTTTATTTTTATTATATAATTGTGAAAAATATTTGTAATAATATTAACAATCTCTATGTGAAAAGATTGTTTTATCATTTAAAATAATTTTAAAGATCATGTGTTGAAAATACTAAATTGTTGTGTGGATCTCATGTCCTTAATCAGTTGTAGAGATTATAAAGTAATTCCAAGTGCTATGTGTTGCAATTTCATTATCACTCTTATAAATAAAACAGTATTCTATATATGGCTACTGAAAATATTTTGATTCATGATATTCATGATATCAGAAAAAAATTATAATATATTGTTTTTTGCTAAGAGAGCTTATAATATTGAATAATATTATTCATTCACTTCATTGTCTATTTTTGAAAATACTGAATATTTCAGAACTGCCACAGATTCACAAGTTAAAACTTTTAAACAAAAAAGTAAACTAGTTTTATTTCTAACTAAAAAGCAAAAATATTTTATTAAACCTACTTTAATTGATTTATCAAATGTCAATTTTCTTCAAATAAAATTTTCTATTGGAAAAAGGATTAATTATGTTCTACTTGTGAACCTATTCTAATTGAAATATCTGTTATGTGAAATCTTCTTTAAAAAATATAAACAAACACACTAATGATCTTATTAGATTTGAGGTTTGTGGTATTTTAAAAATATGAAGCCTCCAAAAACTAATTTAACTAGAGAAAAATTTGTACTTTTGGTAACTTAAAAAGAGAAGACTTTATTTTTACTACTTTAGCAGATAAAGGTAATTTGACTGTTGTACTTGATTGTTTAGATTATAACAATAAAAGTTTACATTTACTAAATGACAGTACTTACAAAAAGTTTGGTAAAGATCTTCTGACATACTTAAACAAGGACAATTTTTTTTTATCAAATGTTCTAACTAGAATGTGGATATATGGCATACTTAAAATTTATAAACTTAATCTACAATTGAGAGCTATTATGTGTGAAAAAGTTTTACTACACATTCTTGGATTTGATTTTTAACTCTGCTTGTGGCATTGAAAATAATATTCCATCTAGAATTAGAAATTCAGCTCATTTTATTTCTAGTATTACAAACTTAAAAACTTTCTAAAAGTGATTTATTAGTCAGTTTTGATGTCTCTTTTATGTTTGCTAATATCTTTGTTGAAGATGCTTTATCTACAATTCAATAATTTATCTGGTTTTATTATTCCAACTGGCAAAACATTGCCTTGAAAATATATTTTTTATCTATAATTTTCAAAACTACAAACAAGTAAAAGGACTTTGTAAGAGCTCTCCACTATTACTTATAGATTCTGATCATTTCAAAGATAATTTTGAGAATCAAGTATTAAATCCAGGTAGTAGAAGATCTTCCATTATGCTCAGATATGTGAATAATATATTTGTTATACGACCTCATGGTATTAATGTTTTGCATTTTTTATTGTTTTTATTAATATATGTCAACCTAATATTAAATTTATCTTGGAAGTTGAAAATAATAAAACACTTTCTTTTTTAAATGTTTTAATTTCTAAAAAATTTGATGACTTTTTATGAATACCTATTTATAAAAATACGCCCATGCAAATAGATTTTTCAATTTTAATTTTCACCATCATTATGCTCAAATATTTTCTCTGGCAGCAACAAATCTTTTGATGAGAGCATATACTTTGTCTGAAAAATATCATCTTGCTCAAAAAATAGCACTAATTAAAAGTATTCTACACTCTAATAGTCACAGTAAAATCATCACGTATAAGGATTTATATAGTGTTGATACCAAGAAGCAAAAAGATGAAGGTGAGAATTCTTCAACTAGTTATAGAGTTGCTTTAGCATATATTAAGGATATCACTAATAAGATTAGTAGATGATTATCTAATTTTAATATTAAGATTACCTTTTTTACTAGTAAAAAATTTAGTGATTGTTTAATAAATTTATAGGCTGAGTACATTTTCACAGTACCCAAGAAGCTATGTCACCAAATAGATGCATTAGTGCTTGAGTTAGGGAGCATAGAAATGCTTTCAATTATTTCAGCTTATAGGTTACAGCCCTGTTTTTGATACTACTAAAATATTAGCTATTTTGGAAAAATACAGTTTAAGAACTATGAAAGAGACTATTGAAATTTTAAAAAGGCCAAACTATTTAAATAAATGTGACGAAAAAAAAGCATATTCCACACTTTTGAAAGCCCTTTATTTTATTTCCTTTTTAAAAATCAATTTTAATAAACCAGCTGATTGTAAAACAAAAGCCTCCAATTCTGATTAAACAACCATCTAATATGAAGTTTCTCAATGGACTATGGGGAAAATATTACCGGTCCATGAAAAATATTCTTAATTTGATAATTAAAGAATAAATTTCCAAACTAATTTTTAATATTTCTTATGATCATTATTCTGTTATCTTTTGTTAATAAGATACTTGACTAGTTTTTGTATTAAGTAGGACATTATGTCAATGGCAAGTGAGTAAAAACAGCAGAATGCCTTAATGTCACTCATAAAAAAATAAGGTAATTTATTCTAATTATGTTACTGGTCTATGGATATTTTTTTTTGAAATCTAAGCAGTCTACAGATAGAAAAAGATTGAGAAACACTGATTCATTGTACATATGAATGAAGATTTTTTAATTCTCATACAATCACAATCTTGTAATTACTTGAGTCAAAACAGTTCTTTATTACAGTCTTTCTTATTCTTGACAAGTCAAATACGAGTTCATCAAAACATTGGCAATCTATGATATAATACAAAAATATTTTATTTTCATTTTATAATAGTAAAAATCTATCTATCTATCTATCTATCTATCTATCTATTTATCTATCTATCTATCTATCTATCTATCTATCTATCTATCTATCTATCTATCTATCTATCTATCTATCTATCTATCTATCTATCTATCTATCTATCTATCTATCTATCTATCTATCTATCTACATATCTACCTACCTACCTACCTACCTACCTACCTACCTACCTACCTACCTACCTACCTACCTACCTACCTACCTACCTACCTACCTACCTACCTACCTACCTACCTACCTACCTACCTACCTACCTACCTACCTACCTACCTACCTACCTATCTACCTATCTACCTATCTATCTACCTACCTATCTATCTATCTATCTACTCTATCTACCTACCTACTCTACTCTACTCTATCTATCTATCTATCTACTCTATCTACTCTATCTATCTATCTATCTATCTATCTATCTATCTATCTATCTATCTATCTATCTATCTATCTATCTATCTATCTATCTATCTATCTATCTATCTATCTATCTATCTATCTATCTATCTATCTATCTATCTATCTATCTATCTATCTATCTATCTATCTATCTATCTATCTATCTATCTATTAAGGAATGCATAAAGCTAGATGCAACTTATATAGTGATATAATACACAAATTCTTATAGTTTCAACTGCACTACCTGTGTTTAAAAATAGAAGTCTGAAGAATACATTTTAGGTAGAAGGTGCATGATTCAGATTTGGACTTTTAAACAATCTCATAATACATATCCAAACTCTTATTCTATTTAAATTGTATCTACAAAAATAATATTGTTCATGAGACAATATTGTCTCAATATAAATGCAACAATTACTATGAATCATTATATCACAATTATCTGCCATTACCACAACAGCATTCTCACATAAGGTACACACAATTAATTTTTATCCACATTGTAACACGTTATGGAACAATAAATATTTTATTTTTAGGCTTATATGTAATAATTAACATTTATGTTTGTGAAAGAATATTTTGTTATCTGATTTAACTGATTTAATTCTTTAGTTCACATGACAAGTGAAATTGTTTTGGAAACATATATAAATGTATGTATATATACAAATAGTTTGGGATTTAATAGCACTGTTGGGAAGATGATGATATATTGAATTAAGAAAAATAACTCTGATAAAAAGGACAATATGGTTAGTTGTATTTATTTCTACCGCATAAACAATAATTTTTACACTCATACGCACACACACACACAAATTCATGCATTAATAAACAATCAATGTGTCATTTATAGTATTTGTTAATTTCATTTTATACATTGTAACATGATGCAAAAATTGATTAATCTCTATACTGCACATGTTATACAGCATTAATTGTTTCCCAAATAACAGATATAGTAATATTTTTATTTAAATATCACTAATATAATTTATCTGATGTTAAAGTTTGAATGTATACATTAAAAGTATTATTTAATAAAGTTTATTTAAAATAACTCATTAATTAATATATAAGGCAAAATTATATAACACTAATTTTTTTTCAAAGAATCTTGCAAAAATAATTATAATTATATTTAGTGCTGTAAATATGAAATAAAATTAAATATTGAAATTCTAATGTAATATCAAAAACATTTTTACTTTGTTCTATATGTGTAAACTTTAATATCAAATAGGTTATAATAATGGTATTTAAATAAAAATATTATTGGAATATTGGTTTAATTCTTTCAAAGGCACTTGATATTCAAAATATAGAGTCACAATAGGACAAATTTCACACCATGTAGAGTTGTGCAGAATATAAAAATGCTCTATGTAAAATATTCAAGATTTGATAATGTGGCAAGATATTCGATATTTACTTGCTTTTTAATTGTTAATTATATCTGTGTGTATATATAAAGCACTTGTGAAAGTTTAAATATTAATTTTTGTGATATATTTAAATAAATCACATAAAATAAAACATATTTTTGTATATATAAATAATAGAGAATTTTTTTAATATTAAATGTTTTTATTGCCATGCATTAAAAAAATTCTTTAACTACAATTGGGTTTTTTAGATTTAACTTGAAATAAATTATAGTGAGGCAGGCCAGAAATTAATTAAGTCAGTCTATATTTTTTATAAAAAGAGACTGACTTAATTATTTTCTGGATTCCCTATGCCTTTATTTCAAGTTAAATCTATAAAGTCCAATTGTGGCTGAAGAAACAATTAATTTTTCTTCTTTTTAATGCATGGTCAATAAAAGCATTTAATATATATAAAATTTTATATTATTTTTAAGTTTTTAGAATTGGCACAGTAAATGAAAATGTAAAACTATATCATACTTTAAATTGACTGGAACCTTATAGTTGATGTACATCTCGCTAGATATTTATGTTACAAATTAAAATGCATACCTTTTATGTATATATCATATTTAGTATGTGCACATAATAATATATGTGTATACAAAAGATTAAAATAGTGAAATATTCTTTTAAGTGAAAATTGTTTGACATTTTGACACTTTTATTGTAAAAAATGCCTACAAAATTATACTGTAAATAAACTTCATTTAATATATATATATAATTTTACTCCAAATCAACTTTACACAAAGTTAATATGTATTGTAATAGTATCCCTATATCATATTTTACATTAATTTTTTTTGTTTTCCTTGTGTCTATTTTTTTGATTCCCACATAAGAATGTTTTTCAATTTTGAAATGTTATTTAAAAAAGTGGATAAAATACTTTTAGATTATTTCCTATTAAATTATTCAAGTAAATTATAAATAGATATCAAGGGAATGACTATCAAAAATTCAATTTACTTGGATTATTAAATGTAATTATTTTAAATTGGAAATTCTTTCTTTATATATGAGTTCAATGTTCATAATATTTTGTGTAAATTATTTAAAATATTTTAAAAATTGTTTGCTTAATCCCAGGAGTTATAAATAGTGTTGAGAGATTGGTATAGAACTTTATATAAATTATATAAAAAAGTCAAACATCATATTTCATGAAGATTTATTCAAACAATGTCATAACAATGCTTATCTCAAGGCAGTGATCTTAAAAATTTTAATATATTAAAAGAAATAAAAAACTTTTACTTACTTTTAAAAAATCTTTGGAAAGCTTCAGACATCTAATTTAGTTATGAAAACTAAGTATATTAAATAATATAGCTTGAAGAATGTCTGGTTAAAAAGCTAATAAATTAGGAAGTGGTTTTGATTGCCTGATTATCTCCAAATCCTGAAAATATATTCACCAAGATCTCATCTATATGTGAAAAAAGTAAAAAGTCATCTGAACATAATTGCATACTAAAAATTCTTAAGAAAATAAAAATTTTCTATCTACAAAATGATGATAAGCCTATATCTAGTGAAGAAAGCTTTCAGGGAGCAGTTTTTTATGTGTATATGAATTATCCAAGTGTTACATTTCAGAAATTGTTTGATCACCTTCTAAGTAAAAAAACAAACACAATAGAATCTTTTGTGTAAAGTTAAAAAAATAAATCATCTTCTTAGAATTGTAATTGCCTTTAAAATATTTTGAATTTTATTAACTTTGAAAAAATCAAGATAAAGAATTGTTCATAAAGATTAATAAAATTGGACTTTTCTTTGAATGTAATAAAAGCCAAATAATATTTATTTTATATATACTTTCTTACTACTATGCATGCTATTTTTTATTTAGAAATCCTAAAGAAAATATTGTCATTTAATGTAAAATATTTTTTATTTATTTGCATTCAAATATACATAACCCACAGTGAGCATAAATGATTAGACTAGATAGATACTTCACATTTATGCTTATATATATATATATATATATATATATATATATATATATATATATTGTATTGTTTTGAATATATATATATATATATTCAAAACAATACAATAATTAATACAGTAAACAATATTTTAAAAAACAAATATATACCAATTTAATAGAAGTACTTTCAACTATCTATGTAGTCGTTATCAAATAGATTCAAATTGTATTAAAAAAACCCATTACAAATGTAAACAAAAAGTAATACATCATATATCAATTTTCCCACAATTCATTAATTTTTATATTGGCAGTCTGTCTGTTTATCAACTATTGCTTTTCACTTTTTATTAACATAGCTTTTTTAAAAATAGGTGTAGTATTTTAAGTCAAAGTTGTGCAATATATAAATGGCTGTGTGTTTGTGGAAAGGCATATATTGGGGAATCTCGATGTACTTGGAAAAAAGATCAAAGGAACATTTGTTGTTATATAAACGAGTGCAAAAATCAAGACAAGAGAATGTTAGAAATGATGATGTATCACCATCAGTATTTTTTGATCATAATGTAACATGCAATTATGGTTTTGATTTTAATAAAGTTAAGATTTTGTGTATTGAAAGAAATAATAATAAACACAAAATTAAAGAAGCTATATTAATAAAAAGTGAAAAGAAACAGTTGATAAACAGACAGACTGCCAATATAAAAATTAATGAATTATTTTTTGTTTACATTTGTAACAGTTTTTTCTAATACAATTTGAATCTAGTTGATAACGACTACATAGATAGTTGAAAGTACTTCTATTAAATTGGTATATATTTGTTTTTTAAAATATTGTTTACTGTATTAATTATTGTATTGTTTTGAATAATTATATATATTTTATTCTAATTGGAATACAGACATTGATTAATAATTTATATATATATATATATATATATGAAACCATATTATATATAAATATGTGAAATATATATATATCAAATGAAACCATAGGTTTATTAAATATTTGAAACAAGAATATTTAAGGGATGATCAATATTATCCTTTTGTTCCCCCCCCCCCCAGAACTTCAACAGGATTTTTTAAAAAAGATTTACTTTGATGCTAATTTATTTTCTATTTGTAAATATCATGACAAATTATAGTTGATCATAATAATTGAATTTACAAAAGTTAATAAATTTATTTTTTTGTTTTCTCATATTTTAATTTTATTATAAATAAAATGTAAATGATTTTTATTAATTTATTTTTGTATTTTGTCTTTTTTATTATTTATTTTTTATCATAACAGATTCCAGTCATATATCATGCTTAATAAATATTATAATTGCCCTTGAGATTTTACATTATTTGATATTAAGACAATTATTTTATATAGCGCACGATGTTTATTTTATAAACTATAATTTTAAACAGCATTAAACTGTTGCAAATGCGCTTTAGATTTTTTAAATATAAAATGAATGAATACTAACACTTCAACAACCACATGATGCCATTCTATCTTTTCCAAAGACTTTATCATGTGGTGGTTGAAGTGTTAGTATTCATTCATTTTATATTTAAAAAATCTAAAGCGCATGTGCAATAGTTTAATGCTGTTTAAAATTATAGATTATTTGATATTATAATCAAATTAATAAAATATCACTTTAATTTCTTAATATATTATTTGACATTTTTTTATATTTATTAATAGATAGAGATGTAGAAGTAACTTTAAATATTTATAAAGTCTCCTAATTTATGTACTAAATCTCATTATGATAAAGATTAGCTAGCTTCCCAATTTTAACCAGCACCCATACTGTTATAGTATACATATATAAAATTAGTATATAGACATTTTAAACCTATATATATATATATATATTGAGACGGATTGATTTCTGATTCAATGGTTTTATTACTAAAATTAAAAAGGGAAAACAACTTCATTTTCATTAAATGTCTAAGGCTCAATTTTTTTTATTATTATTTAAAACACATATGCATTTATATTTTAAAATAGATTATTTAATGTTTATAAAATTGATTGTAAAATAGTTTACTTTCACCGTCTGTTTTAATCAATTTGATTAAAAACAGGCAAGCTTGCTAATTATATATTCCTGTTGCTTTTATTGTAATTATTTTTAAAGTTAATTCTAAAAAGTGGAGATTTAGTTTTGTATTTGTTGTTTTTGTTTCAATTATCCCTGGTTGGAAGTCTTAAATTAGATTGAGTGGGAAATTAATATTTGCCCTGCCTGAAATATAGAATGGACACTAATGAAAGTTTTTCATGGGAAATGTAGCGAGGCAAGGATAGCCCGCCAATTTTCAGAGAGAGAGGAGATTAGGTATAAAAATAGACACTTAGATTATTGCCTGCTAAGAGTCATATGGTTTTGAGTAGCTGTTCGGATGTTTAATTCCTGTTAAAAACTTAAATAATTATTGACAAACTTCATTGCTGTGCAAGATGTCAAAATCTACCGCTATGAGTTTTGCCATCATTAGAATGTCTTGCTAATTTGAACAAAGGACAGACCCATGCCTACCAGCTCTCCTTCAGTCATGCCATGAACTTCTAAAATAAACACTGCCTCTACCTTGCTGCTGTCAAAGGACCTGAAAGATGAACTATTATCAAAAGTGCGCACTCATCACTAAATCACTAGAACTCTGCCTTACCATAAGCTAAACTTTTTCCTATTCTAGCCAGGGTAAATAAATTGCATTTAATTAAATCTCCACTCAATCTAATGATAAATATGTTTTAAAATGGTATTAATTGTTTTTTTTAATTATTTATTATCTGTATGTACTCTTTTCTAGTATTTAAAGTGTGTCTTGGAATCTTAGTTTTAAGATTCCAAGTTTGTTTGCAATTTTCATTTATCAGGGGGTGCATTAGGAGATTGTATTTTATATGTTTAATATATACCTGATTATTTCATTAACTATTACAAAATGCATTGGCAGTTTTCATAGTCTTTATTTATTCACCTGCCCTTAGTTGTAAAATAAAGAATCTTTAAGCATGTTTCGTTTGCGCTTTTTGTGCAAACAACAAAATCTTTTTGCTGGCTATTTGTCAAGTTATTTCTTCGGGTTGTCTGAAAGTAGTCATTTCTTTCTGGATTACGTAAGATCGTAATCAAATATCTTTTGCTGTCTTGTAAGTGAGATCAACCATGTTTACTTTGAATGTAGTATTACGCGCAGCAGTCCTGCGGCGTTTTAACGACAGTAATTAGAATATTACTGCTCGGATGTCCATGCTGGTTTCGTTGATTTCCGGCAGGACAGTAACTGTTTTATTATCTCTGATTCAGGAAGCTAGAGTTGTTGTTTGTTTTTGTAATTTTACAACTGGCCAGCAAGAAGATATTATCCTAACCATTTCATATATTTTAAGTGAGAGAATTTTGCTGCCAAAATGTTTAATGCCTTCATGTTTGTCGTACTCTTGTGCACTCCCTGGTAAATATGCATATGTTACTATAAGCCACTTTTGTATTTGTGGCTAGATGTCTTCACTCTATTGCACAACTTTTAATAAAATTAATAAATTGTTTAAACTTAATTTGGCTGACGTTTGTCTTTGTGCTTTGATTTCTCAGCTGTCTAAACAATATTTAGGATATCTTGTTTCTTCCTGAGTTTAGTCCGGTGCGTTCAGGTTCGCATATCCTATCCACCCTTAAAATAAATGTCTAGTTCCTATTTTCGGACTAGTGGCGCCCCAGTGGTCAGTATATGCGAATCTCAAAGATCTTTCTCCCATTACAATATATATATATATAATGAACTAAATCACCTATTTAAAAAATTAAAATATAGACATTTTAAACAAATGTGCAAAATTTTAACAAGTTATATTGAATGTGAATATATTAAATATCAATATCAATTTTTTTAAAAATATTTTTATATTGCCCTTTAGGAGTTAATAAACAAACAAACAAACAGATTTATATACTTTAATAAAAGCATTTAATAATTCAGAAAGGCCTTTTTTGGGAAATATGTTTGCCTTTATTGATGTGATGCAAAGTATTTTAAAGTTTCAATTTTATTTCATGAATAGTGACTTTCAACTTTTTATATACAAAACTAGTTAAAACATATAAATAGTAAAATATTAGAGATAAATTTTTTTTAAAAATATTAAATGTTTTTATTGACTGTGCACTAAAAAAATAAAATAATTGTCTTTTCACAAGAATTGGAGTTTTTAGATTTAACTCGAAATAAAAACATGGGGGAGAAGGTGCCCCAAAATTAATTAAGTCAATCCCTTGTTATAGAAAATAGGGATTGACTGGACCCATCTCTCCATGCTTTTATTTCAAATTAAATCTAAAAATCCCAATTGTGGTTAGAGAATTTTTTTTCTTTTAAATGCATATTCAATGAAAGCATTTAATATAAATATGTTTTATCTCTATTTTTAAGTTTTTAGTATTGATACAGTAAATAAAAATCTAAAATTATATTGTAATTTAAATTAATTGGACATGTATAGTTTGTTTATATATATATAAATAACATATTTTGCGGGTTCATCCTTGTTAAAAAATTTTTAAATATTGATATTTCGATGTTTCGTTTCTTAAATTTAACTTTTTTGCTATTGGTGAAACTTTAACATTTTTTCAAATCAGTGATTGTAGCGCCTCTACAACCATCTTTCTACTTTTTATCACTCAGTGGATGACTTGTGTGACCAAGTCGAAATGTCGGAATATCAATATTTAAAATTTTTTTAACACGGATGAACCCACAAAATATGTTATTTATATATGCAACCCGTGAAAATCTTCATTTCAACATATATATATATATATATCACTAGATATTTAATTCATTTCAACATATATATATATATATATCACTAGATATTTAATTTCTTTAAATTAAATATTAATTAATTTAATTAAATTAAAATAATATTTATTTTAATGAAATTTAAATTAACTATTTATAGAAATGCATTATATATTAATTTTTTATAATCAAATATATTTTTTCAAATTTAAATGTAGTGTTTATTATTTAGTGCTCTTTTCAACTGCCTTTTTGCCACTGTAAAATAAAAGTTTTTATTCATTTGTTTTCATTTAAAAGTTCCAAACAATCATCTAATAATATTACAGAATGGAGAGGTATTTATGCACATTCCAAATTGTTTTTAAGATTTTGTATGTTTAAGAAGGCAGCATTTTAGATTTTTTCTTTATTCAAAAGATTGGAAAAAACTTATTTTAAATGACATTTATTTACTTACTGACTGTTGCAACTATTTTTTTGCCTTTGCAAGTGAAAATTTTTGTTCATTTATTTTTACTCCTAAGCTGCAAAAAATTTGACATCAAAATGTCTAAAATTTCACCAACTCACTGCTCTTTGTTTCTGAACATACTGTGCTTGTCAATTATGTTTTTGTTAAATATAATAAATGTTTATTTTAAATTTTAATTCAAGTTTTAATAAAATTGTTAAATTGAAGCAAACTACAAAATGAAATATGTATATTCCTTGTGTGCATATTGCTTAATGGCTTCAGTGGTGGTAGTATGATTGTTGCTAGTGACAGCTCATTCATTGAAATTTTGTCTTCTTTTTAAAATTGCAGAAAAACTATATGATGTTTACAAAAATCCCAGCATTCACTGCTGCTTGAGTTTCTTTTTAAAATGGTGTATCACATGTTGAAATCAGAAAAAAAATTGGATTTTTTATTAATATTTTTATTAATAGGTGTATTTAATTTTTTTCTTTTCTGCTTAGTCTACTAGATTGCATGAAAAAGACAAAGGAACAATTTTCATATTGGCAAGACTCTAATAAAATGAATTAAAGGTGTCTTGATGATTCAAGGTCTTCATAGCAATAAAAACATACTATTGTAATTATTCGACTTTAATTTTTTTTATTATTTGCATAGTATTTTAATTTTTTTATTATTTGCATAATATTATTTTATTTTTATTATTTGATAAATGAATAACTTAGTAATGTGTTTGCATTTGTATTAGTGTGTATAGTATATAAATTATATTTGCATTCAAAAATAATGCAGTGGTTTACATACAATGTAATTTTGGGGCTCTGAGCCAAGTTTGAGGCAACCTTATTTTATTAGATATAATGATTCTCAAAAAGTTTAATAATTTATTAGTGTGTTTATGTTGGTATTAGTGTGTTTGCACTTGCTTTTCTGTGTTTGTAGAATGAGTAATGATTATTATATATAAAATTAAGGTATTATAGAGCAGTGCAATGTAAATTTTAAGACTTATTATTAGATGTACAGAAAGCTTGCAGATGATAAATGAATCACAAAATTTACTGGGCATAGTAACAAGTGAAAATATAAACTCCTAAAACCAGTAAAGAGAGGTTTTAAATTGTGTGTGTGGTATGAGCCACAATGATTATGTATTCCACATGAAATTGTATGCAAACAATCAAATCCAGATTCTTGCCTATGCCTTGGTGCTCATGCTGTGGAGTCAGTAGTTTTACCACATCTTGCATCATATTATTTTCAAGTCTATAGCTAGGAATTGATCTATATGCAAATAAATTATATTTCTGTGGGACAATAAATATAATAAGATAGCATCATTGATGTGAACAAAAATATAAACATGACTGGTATACACAAAATTATAAAATGAAGAGATGAAACTCATTTTATCATTGATACAGACAGTAGCCTACAATTTCTAGTTTTAAATAGACAAGAAGCCAATTGCTATGATGATAAATTCACATCTACTTTTTGGAAATGATTTATTTTGTATTTTTTATTAGGATGAATCTTTTTCTTTTAGATGCCTTGAGATTTGTTAACTTTTATGGTACAAGACAAAAAATGAAAAGTTATTATGTGACTATTTTTGTAGATTCTAAAGCTATGTATTATCTCATGTAAGAAGTATTATATATGTTTTTTTCCTAAGTCAAAGCATTGACCAGGAAGCGAACCTGGGCCGGCTGCTTGGAAGACAGCTACGCTAAACACTAGATCACCAATGCTTGACAAGTATTATATATGGTTTGAATGAGAATTTTGTAAGAAATACAAATAAACTATCAATGAAGATGTAAGTTAAATTTAATTAATGATAAATTAGAAATTATGAACAAATAATAAAGTAATAATTATTTTGCATATATTTCCCCTTACTTTTTTAATGGTAATCATTTTTATCTTAGCCTTATTATTTTCCTTAGTTTTTCTATTTTATGTCAATATATAGCATTTTGCTCTAACATTATTAAAACTGATGTTATTGTGAAAATTGTGTCTCAAGTCAGTTTTTTAAAAATTCAATATCGCACCAAAAACCCAAATTAAAACATCATACTTTTTTGATATATTTGACATCAAAATTTGTGAAATTTCATCCACCCATTGTTATTTTTTAATGTAATTATTCTAACTTTTTATCAAATTGCAAGTCTGGCTGCTTACTAATGGAAACTATGCTTGCAAATTATGTTTTTATTAAATATAATAAATGTTTATTTTAAATTTTAATTTGATTATTAATCAAATCATTAAATTGAAACAAACTATAAAAAAGTATTTTTCTTGTATGTGTATTATCTAAAACTGATCTTTATTTTTGTAAGTAATTATTAAGTAAATTAAAATGTTATTAAATTGGAAAAAATAATAATGCTTTCTCATTATCATTATTTAAATCAAATGAAATTTTTAAGAATAATTATTAACTGTGATATGTATTGAATATTTTTCATATTTTCCCCACTCTCTGTTCCATATCTATCAAACATGTTGACATATTGAAAAGATACATGTTTCAAATGGATTAGGGTAATATGATTTAGCTATATATAAATTTTAAGCAATTCTAATGAATTTAAATAAATTAAATCTCAAGATTACAATTTCATTCTAACTTGGAAAATATCAAAAGTTAAACAAATGTACAGATTTTTCAAAATCAATAAAAACATTTAAAAACAGCAATTCAAATACTTTACAAATATAACATATACAGTAATTTTTTTCTTATTTTTTTTTATCTCCTCCTCCCCTTTCTTTCATTCTTTATCCCTTCCTTTTCCAATTAAACATCTTATAACAATCATAGAAAATAGACAAAAACCAAAAAAGCCTATTTGAATATATATTATATAATTTTTCAGTCATATTTAATTAGCCAATTATTAATTAAATTAATTGATGTTTTACATGTATTTATACAGTTATGTTTATTGTACTACAATGTATATAAAAGTCAATTAATTTAACTAATAATTGGCTAAGTACTATGATTGTTCTAAACTGTTTAATTGGAAAAGGAAGAGATAAAGGAAGGAAAGGGGGGGGGGGAAGAAGGGATAAAAAAATTGTACCTTGTATATTATATTTCTAAATATTTGGATTGTTTATTATTATTGATTCTTGTTAATTTTTATACATAAAAAGTTAGATGTTGCTGTGTATCCAATGTAAATTGAAACTTATTTCACATTCGTAAGAACAAAAAATCGGAAAAACTTTTGTGTATTATTTTTATAATATATAGATACAATTATTGCTGTTTTATAGTAATATTTTATGTTAAATTGTGTGATTTATTTAAATATATAAAAAAACAGCATAACAAGTTAAATTTCTTTCCATTTTTGTGATATATTGTGTTTTTTTTTTAATTTAATAAAACAAAAATATAGATTTTGAATTGAAAAAAAAAAGTAGTTTAAAATTCCAGAAATGTAGTCTGAGTTTTTTTTAAAGTCATAAAAACCTTTAACCCTTCCCTCTAAAAAACGATTTGTTTTACCTTTCATTTTTAAAATCTTTCTTTTTAAATTTTTTTAGACTAACTAATTTAAAAAGTATGATATATATATATTAGGTTTTATAATTTCAGTGCAAAAATTATAAGAGTAGCTTGATGTAAAGTTAATATTTTATGCATTTCAGTTTTAATGTTATTTATATTAATAACATTTTTACTATTTTATTTTTTCTAAGTATAAAAATATATAGAATTAAAATGAACTGTTCTAAATATTATTTTAGAATTATAGTGACTCAAAGACATCAGAACTATGATAATTAGAATCAGAGTTGATTTCCCTTGTGACTTGCTTACTTTCTTGACTATTTGAAAGTTGGGAAACAAATAATGTTTATTCATTATTTAATTCTGAAAGCTCGTCAGTGTATAGATTCTTTAAATTTTCAAAGCAATTTATATTTTAATGAGTATTTAACTTTTTTGAAATATTAAAATTCCCTTTAGATTGATGATATAATTTAGTTACTAAAGTAAACGACACAGACTAATAACAACCTCATCATACAAAAGTAAAGAAAAACAAAAAAAAACAGGCTTCATAGAAACACTCTTTTACTTTATTTTAAAAAAGAATAATTTAATATTTTCATATTGTGATAATAAGAATAATCTTGTAAGCAAATCAAATATTTTCTTTGTATATATATATATAGCAAATATACAAATAAAATCATATATCTATTATGGCTTAAAATCTCAATTTTTCTAATAGATTTGGAATATTATATTATTTAAAATTCTTCACTTCTTGACAAAAAAGATTATTACAATTTAAATGCACTTGAATCCTTCATAATTGAAAAAAGATAATTTCTAATAATCTTATATATAGGCTTTTAGATGTAAATATTGATAATTTGACGGGATAACTGAAATTAAAATAAAAAAATACATGTTGAAAAAGCATTGGATTATCAATAAATATAGCAATGAGAATGTAATAAAAAATACATATAGGCTGATTAAATATACAACAAATAACTTTAATTCAGATATACAATAAAATTTTTGTGATGATGATTAAGATGATTAAGCCAACTATTTAATATTCTAAAGCCATACAAAATATATACTATGTGCACTGACTATATTTCTTGATCATCATCGATTTGCAAAATGTTCTTCAATAATCAACATAAGGATATCTTATATTGATAGTTTTATTTAAGAATGAAAATTATTAATATGCTTATGAGGCATTACTTCATGATAGAATATCTATAAAAGATGATGAGTATGGCTACCTTTAACTATAATTTCAATATCCCTCTATTCATATTTCAGCAAAATATTCATTTGACCATGGACCCAGTAATGGTGCTGATTTACATCTAATGAGTGTAAGGAATAAGAAAGATTTAACTAAAAGTGACAATAGACAATGAGTTTATATAATAATATCAAGGATTGTTAAAGAAATAGATTCATAAATAATATGCTTGATGACATACACAGTTATATATTTAAAATGAATAACTGAATTAATAGTTTATATAA
This sequence comes from Epiperipatus broadwayi, assembly GCA_028023455.1. Classification (NCBI taxonomy): domain Eukaryota; kingdom Metazoa; phylum Onychophora; class Udeonychophora; order Euonychophora; family Peripatidae; genus Epiperipatus; species Epiperipatus broadwayi. Next base: position 29,776 of record JAQFVV010013072.1, on the reverse strand, counting down.
AATGTTGGTGAAATATTTAAGACTAGATTAAAATTTTAATTCTAACAGGCTATAATATTTTCAGCCTTCTTAAATATAATGTCATATCTTTCAGATACATTTAGTTCATGGAACAAAAAAATAATAAAAATATTCTTCACTTTTAGTCGGAGAAGAAGAGTTTTCTCAAATATTGCATAGAATTTCTTTCATTTTATAATTTTGAGCAACCCCCCCCCCAAAAAAAAAAAAAAAAAAACTAACTGCCTTTGAATTATTAAAATATTAATATATTCAAATATTATATCATCACAATAATATATTTTACATGTATAATTTGTAATTTTACAATTACAAAAAATTGTTAGTTTAGGCCCAAAGTAAAATATAAAAATAAATTTTCTTACTTGAGATTTTTGCATATAATGTAAGTTTAGAAAATGAGATACCTTCTCGAAAAATACATACCTTACAGCAGACCAATAATGTCACAAGAATATCAAATTTTGCTTATGTGATTTAAAATCTTGTATGAGTCAATTTTAATGCTTTCTTGTTTTAATTAAAATTTAACCTTCATTTAATCTCCAAATTTTCTTGGCTAACATTTTGGTATTTTAGTTTCTATTGTTGAATCTATGGTTTTATAATTAAGACACAGGTGAAGTCTTGGACATAGACAAAATATTCCATGCAATAATCCAGTAAGCTAATTTAGTTAGGACATAATCTTCTGGACTAAGTAGCACAACATTTCTTTACTTCTGAAAAGCTAGTTGAAAAGATAATGCCTTATAGGCTAGACAATTAGCATATTACTATGCAAATTACCATAATATGCCTTCTCTACACACATGCAACACACCCATATACACACATATAAATATATATACATTAGATGTTCATTAAATAATAGTAAGACTGTCATTGTTTCTTATGCTCTCTAGTTATTGCTTTGTTTTTATTGGTATTCTATGATGAATTTTTTCTTTCTGGTTGTCTCTTTCTGCTTCTAGCTGATGCTAATTAATTCATACTTTTTGTTCTTAAATAATATATTTTTTTAAGTTTGTACATTCTTTATTTAATCCTCATATTTCCTCTGTTATCTCTTATTTTTGAAATTGATTGTCATAATTATTTTTTTACTATATACTTAAAAAAATCACGATTAGGGCAGTTAGAAAACTAGGATTGTAAAATTCATAATTTACGAACTAGTTAAGATGTGTATATATGGATGAAACAGAAAGGCTATTGAATTTGAGATATTTTTTCCAATAGTTTCTTCAGCTGAAGATCAAAAATAAATAAAATATTTGTTTGCATGCAGCTTAATACATATTCAACTTCTATGGTATTTTAACACTGTTAAAAACATTAAAATAAACACGGGTAATTATTACAAATAAAATAATAAACGTGGTATTTTTGATATAAATGTATAAAAAAAAAAATTGAAAAGAAAAAGTTACAACAAATAAATGAAAAAATAAAATAAAATAAAGACTTTATAAAGAAAGAAATGGAAAGAAAAAAGATTTGTAAAAATGAAGTTCTTCCATCTCAAAGTATTTTTAAATAGAAAAATCTATAATGCATGTAATTAGAAGTTAATAGCAATTACAACTTTTGAAAAATATAGTTTGGAATAATCTTCCTTTTTAATTCAATCAATGCATCCCATTACTATTCTTGGTTTTAATCTTATAGATTTGAAGAAGAATCTAGAACTTAAGAAATGGATTCAATCCTGACTTTTGTTTCATTTTTATAATGATAAAATTTGATGTATAATTGAAAGACTTCATCAAACTATGACTTAAAATGATTATTTATTTTGTTTTACATTATTCTAGACTTCTTTCCTTCACTGACAATCATATATTTGCTACTTTATTATTTCTGTTATCTAATTCAAACTATTTTTTTCAAAAACTTATTTTATGTTGAGTTTTGCATTAGCTTCCTTTTAATTTTTGAGTCTTAAACAAGCCAAAAACAAACAATATTATTGGAGACTGCAAAGACTTTGTACAGTAATATTATTAAATTCATTTATTTATCAATAATAAAATTGATTACAATGTAAAATAAATGAACTTAAACAGAAACCATTCCCTTAATTAAAAATAACTAACTTAAAGTTCCATTTAAATTACATGCATATGCTAAAAATTATGGACATTAGAATAGTTTATGAGGAAAATTATTTAGGTTCCATCAGATTTCAAGATTTCTGAATTGAAATAAATCTATTGAAACTTATTTAAAGTGAAAAAATTTATTATACTTTATCTTTGAAAATGTAATTCAAAAAATAAATATATACAAAAGTATTTAGAAAAAAGCTTTAATTTAACCTTCAATTTGCATGGAATGTCTGGTATGCTTTCAACTATTTAATTGTCATCCTCATAGCACAGATTTAAGACAGATTTGTAATATTTATTAAAAAACAAATAAGACAGGGAATTTACAAAAAATTTGAATTGTAAACAAGTACAGTTAGGTAAGCCAGTTTTTTGAAAGGGGGGCACAGGATTCCTTTTGTTGATTGCATGTTTGTCCTTGGAAATATGCCAAATTTCTTTCACTTTACATTTGTCATCATTAACTTTGGAACAGATAATGTTGGAAGATGTAGGTGCAAAGCAGTGGCCAAATTTGGATTCATGCTCAAAGAAAATGGATTTGGATTCAGTGCCTTCTTTGGGATGATTATATAAGTATCTGTGCTGTGCAACTTGGACTGATAAATTGACGTGATTCTCCATAATAAACTGCATGTCACTTTTCATTGTGGCATACAATCTTGTATACAACTTTTGATTTTATTTCAGTAGGCAGTTTATCATTTGCATTGATAACCAGCTGATTTAATATGGGGGGGGGGAGTGCAAATTCCAATTTGGTGTGTAACAGCAAAGATTTTATTTATCTTATGTGTAGCCCCTAGTAATATAAAAGTGATATCCAGTATTTGTCATTGACTTGTGTAGGTGGATGTCTAATTTTAAAATAAAAGTTTTTGGCAGTCTGAATGAGAGCTAAGTCTTTGTATCCTATATTTTTCAAATCAATATATTTTTCAATATTATCTTTTATATTTGCTTCAAATTTACATAGAGTATAATTTCTATAAAAATGCCTTGAGACTGGCTAATCTATAGGCCTTTAGTGTTAAAGATTCAGGGTGTATAACACCTCTTACATGGATTGGTTTCACTAACATTTTGTAGTGTAACTGAGTGATCTTGCACTAAATGTATGAAACTTATTTGGTAAATCATGTGATTTTAATCATATTCCATCATACCTTTTATATTTACTATATATGTAATATGTCTGTGTTATACATGGTAATGTAAAACAATTCAACATTTAGAGATAGAATTTAAACTGACTTAACACTTTTATATTGTAATAATACAGATATGAAGTGGAGTGAGCAATATTCCAGATATATGTTGATAGTGATGATGAAAGTCATCATCATTCCAAAAGCAAACAAATCAATGAGCATGGAAAAACTCGGCAATAGCAGCAAAAAATAAACAATATATCAGTTAAAACATAAGCAATAACATAACATTGTCAGCATTAATCATCAAAAAACAACAGACATCTTTGTGACTGGGTTTAAAAAAACATAATATAAAATCTTAGCTAATCTCATCTAGCCAATACTGATACTTAGAGAATATCATAAAAGCAGCCAGTATTTCAACTGCAATTACATATATAAGTGCTAAAAATAACTATGAAAATACTTCTGCATTAAAAAAGGCTGGGATAATCTTGCCCATTTGGTAGCATAAGTATACTGGCTGTCTATAAACTAATTATCAAATCTTTAAAATAAAGTAAACTATGTGGATTTTAAAGGTGTTATTTATCATTGTGCCATCTGCCATGTAATAATTGTACAGAGAACTATATAGATGTCCACACTTACATGTATCCACACTTATACACATCATATATTGATATTGTCTAAAAATAACTAGGGATCACAAGGATTTTAGGAAATGTGGCTGTGATCAAGGGAAAATACACATATAAAACTTACTCTGATCTAGAATTAAAAAACTTTACTGGGATAAACAACAAATCCCTTAAAGCATGATTCTATGATGAAATCATTTATGCCCATTGCTAATTTACAAAAAAGAAAGCCAGAAGAGAAAAGACATAAACTATTAATTTAAATAATTATTTTTAACTAATAAACAAAATATAAGGAGAAACAAAAATGGAAAATAATAATGTGACAATCCCAAAATTTTACATATTGATCAACCCTATATCTAATCTTCATATAATAATTTTCTTAAGATTGTTTTAAATAATAAATTTAATTTAAATAAATTATTCCCCTACAAAAATAAAGGCTCCAAAATATTTGACAATAAAAAAAGAAATTTAAGCCTACTTTCTCCTTTCTTCTTAAAAATGAAGATGTCCCGACCATAATTAATCTAATGAAAAGAAACATCTTTTGAATAAATGTGCTAAAAATTACTCAATTATCAATTAGTATATAAATTATAAAAAAAACATTTATAAATGAAGATGTGCATATATCAACAATGCCTCATTATCACAGATTTTTTAAAATTTTATTTCAATTCTGTCTTATTTTAAATCTTGCAGGTAAAGGTTTAATCAATCTTTAGTTCTAGGTTTTAGTTTAATGATTATTTTTATTTCAGTTTTTCCATTTAACTTTTTTTCTTTAGTAGCTCTAGATTTTAGTTTAGCAAGTATTTTTATTTCAGATTAATATAGGGTGAGTTTAACAAGCATTTTCATTTTAAATTAAAACAGTTTTTCTCTTTAATAATTATTTTTATTGAAAGTTTTTTTTTCTTCTTTTTTTGCAACTCCAGATTTCAGTTTGATAATTATGTTTATTTCATTTCTTCCATTATTTTCTTCTTGTACTTCCAAATTTCCAGCATAATAATTTCCATGTTAGATTAATATAAATGAAGATAGACATGATTTTGTATAGATTAATACACAAGATTTGTTGGAAATGTCTTCCAGAAGTATCTTTCTTTTTTTACATTGCTTTTAGGGAAATTGGTTATAAAATGTTTAGCACATGGATTTTGTAATCTACATATTATTATATTGCTTTTAGGAATAAAATTAGTTTAATTTTAGACTTCCAGGCATAGTTTACCACTGTTCATGTCATCATAGTTAAACTGCTACTAAATGATACTATCTTTCACCTTTTAAAATAAAAATATCCTGATATTAATATTCTATCTAATCACATGAGTATTTCAGGAATTATTGCATTAAGTCTTCTTACCCAATTGAGTTTCATTTCGCAAAAAAATGTTATCTTTTTTTTCAAAAAATTCTATTTATACATTAATTATTTGGAAAACAACCTTTCTTCAGAGATAAATGGCTTGTTGATGTTTTTTTTAATTACTTGAATTTTATTTAAAGTTGTAATTATAAATTTTTATTTATACATTAATTTGGAAAACACATTAATTTCAGCAGAGAAAATGATCCTAATTACTTTTAATTAATTGATAAATAACTCTTGAAAATATTAATGTCTAGTTTTTTAAATGAATGGATACACTTACTTTTAAAGATTATAATCCTTTTTTATTTTATTAAAAAAAATAAAACCGCACACAAAAAATATTATATCCCTTCTTTTTTTTAAAAGCAAACTCAATAAAAAATAAATATTATTATTATTATTATTATTATTATTATTATTATTATTATTATTATTATTATTATTATTATTATTATTATTATTATTATTATTATTATTATTATTATTATTATTATTATTATTATTATTATTATTATTATTATTATTATTATTATTATTATTATTATTATTATTATTATTATTATTATTATTATTATTATTATTATTATTATTATTATTATTATTATTATTATTATTTTTTATTTTATTTTTTATTATTATTATTATAATGTTTAAACATGCTACATGTTCATTTTATATATGTAAATTTTAAAATAATTTTAATCTATCAAAATTCCTATTTAAGAACTAGGCTAAGCTAAAATTGACATTAAAAAAATAATTCTTCTCAATATCGAAGTAAAAACTTTCTGCCCAATCCAAAAAATAAAATAAATTATTTGGCAAATATTTTTATTTACATTTAGTTTAATTGCTTACAGAGCAATGTGAAATTACAACTTGATAATCAAGTTTCTTTCTAAAATTAAACACATTAAACAGATATAAATTAGTTAATTTTAATATGTGGTGTAAAATCAATTATACAATGTTTTTTGTTTGATTTCAATGATGAATATATCAACCCGAGGAGCAGTGGAATATGTTGCTATGACAACAATAATATTGAAGCAAGAAATGTTTATTATTAATTGTAATATAAAAAATAGTGAATTGACTTTCTTCATTTTAAAAGAAAACAAAATGAATGTGTAAATAATAAAAATTTATAGCCTTGATTAAATTATTCTTTCATTATTATATGCATTTTTATTACTGAATTCTAACATTACACTGTTGATTAGAGGTTTATTTTCAAGAATTTTAAAGTGATTAGGAATTAACCCCACATTATAAATATATATGTAACTCCATTTAAAATAATCTATAAAAACACCTCAGTTAATTTAAAATCCTCTCTTGTGTTCATGTCTATATAACATTAGTCATAAGATGAAAGTGGATTCATTTTCATCTGCAGGTAGCAGATTTTTCAGACTTTGTATACTAGAAGAAGTAACATTTATATAATTAGCTGTTCAAAGAATTCTCTCTTCAAAAGATTATATATACATATATAATTATGAAAAATCTTCATTAATATAAATATAAAAAAATTCAAGCATATATATATATTTTGCGGGTTCATCCGTGTTAAAAACTTTTAATATCAATTTACTGACGTTTCGACTTGGTCACACAAGCCATCCACAGAGTTATAAAAAGGTAGAAAGACGGTTGTAGAGGCGCTACAACCGTCTTTCTACCTTTTTATAACTCTGTGGATGGCTTGTGTGACCAAGTCGAAACGTCAGTAAATTGATATTAAAAGTTTTTAACACGGATGAACCCGCAAAATATGTATTTTATATATTTAACCCGTGCAAATCTTCGTTTTAACATATATATATATATATTTGCATTATGTAGTATCAATGCATAAAATAAAAAAAAAACTACCAGGTTTATTTAGTTTAATATATTTTTGGTGGTGATCGCTATAATCATAGCTATTTTTACTAATATCCACTGATGGCTTTAAAAACCAATTGATTGTTTTACTATAGTTATAGCTATTCTTATTAATATCCAATGACTGTTTTAAAAAAGACAATTAGTTATCAAGCTAAATAAAACTGGTAGTGTTTTTTATTTTATGCATTGAATACTTAGTAAAGCATATCTATATGATTTTGTTATATATATATATATATATATATATATATATATATATATATATATATATATATATATATATATATATATATATAGTAAGGGATGGAAAATCCACTCTTTCTTTTGAAGTGCTATTATAGTTTTAAAAAAATCTCTTTGATTTGGTTATTAGATAAGGATTTGTAAATAGATTGTTGTTAGTTGTTTTTCATTGTTATTTGATTCATTTTTATTTATATTGTGATATGTGCTTTGTTTTGTGATGGTGAGATTTTAATAGCAATATATATATATAATTTTTTGTTTTGATGTTTAAAAAAATATTTTAAAATCAACAATCAGCAGTGTTAAATATTTTTAAGTTAGCACATGAGTTATATCAATAGGACAAAGATTAGTATGAAAACAAAAAAGGAGAGACAGTAAACAGAAGAAGAAAGAAATCATAGCTTTATTTTGTCTATTCCCCAAATTCTTCTTTTGGATTTCAATATAATAATTCCTGGAGCAAGATGACATCAAAATGGTTGGCTAAGTAAACTCTATTATCCAGGGCAATTTCAGCCCTTTTGCCTATCTTATTTCACTATTGGAGTCCAATAAAATATGCAGTCTGAAACCAAACCTATGTTTGTAAACAAACCTCAGAAAAATAGCTATACACCTGGGTCTCATTTTATGCAGTAGATAGGTTCCTCAGAAAATGTGCCCAAAAGAAATCACACAAAAATAGACTTAACTTACCTTGAAAAATGGGAATAGGAAGTTATAATTTTCAGAAATCACATAAAAGCAAAGCAAGAAAGAAAAATTACTTAAAAATTCGCATTAAAAAATAAGGAAATCAGTTGTTTAACTATTTGACAATATGTGACATACAACTAGTGCCACTTTCAGTTTTGAGCTGTGTTAATGATTTTTTGTTTCTATATTAAAAAAATGAGATTGTAATCAAAACAAAAAGATTAGAGATTATCCTTAGAAAGATTATTTTCAGTTTATAAAATCAATAAAATCTTCATTATTATTTATTTTAAAAATCTAAAAAATTATTTATTTCTATTATAATTAACAAAATATATTTTAAAAGTTTAAAATTTTTGACTATTTATTGTGATATTTTTATATGTAAATATAAATCTATTATTATTATTTACTCATTAGTATAAGTAGGTTATTTACATAGAAGCTAATATTCTAAATTCTAGAAATTTCATTGGCATCATTCATTTACGATGTAGAAAAGTAATTTAAAGTGATCAATTAATAACTTCACGCTCTTCATTTCAAACACTTCAGATTTTCCCATATATATATGGTTGGTTCGAAAATATAGTTGGATTCATTCTATATTTTCTTAAAGACTTTATCTTGGGTTTGAAAAAGTGGGAGTATTCATTTATATAGTGACATATGCAAAGCGCATGTGTATATCAGCTTATTGGCTTATTAATATTATAGATTAGCTGCTAATATAATGTTATATTTTTTAAAAAAAAAAGTATTTCAAGTCAAAATAAGTTATTAATAATTTAAATTTTTTGATATCTAATAAATATAGTGAAATATGAAAGATATTAAGAAGAAACATGAATCCCATAATTTCAAAATCGCATTAAAATAGTCCACATAAAATGAGACCCATGTGTGTGTATATATATATACTTTAAGTTTCTTTTAATGATCCTAAACTTAATAGTCAAAAGAAATTTATTTATACAGCTGAATTTATAAATTTATGCATTGATAATATGTATACATATTTTAAAGTTATTTCAATCTACCCTGGGCTGAACAAACAAAGGAAAAATGCCTGAAATAATTAATAAACTGTAAAATGAAGAGACAGTAACGAAAATTAAGTAGGATAATTAAAATTTGATCATTTTTTTATTTGTTTATTATTATTATTATTATTATTATTATTATTATTATTATTATTATTATTATTATTATTATTATTATTATTATTATTATTATTATTATTATTATTATTATTATTATTATTATTATTATTATTATTATTATTATAATTTTTTTATAACATTTAAAAATTTATCTTTATAAAAGTTTATACATTTGTGATATCTAAAACTAACTTATAATTATCTTTTTGAATGTTTAAACTTATTAATAATAATGAAAGTCAATTTTTAATGAATATATTTGTTTATTTATTTTTGTCAAAAATGTTATATTTTAAATTGCACAAATTGTAATATGTTTTTTTAAAATATCATATTTGATTCACATTTTACACACACACACACACACATATATATATATTATAACTTATTCAAATGGGTCAATTATAACAAAATTATTGGGCATCCACGTTGTAGCCAAATATAACTTATTCAAATGGTCACACATCCACATTATAGATCAATTCTAACTTAATTTAATTGTGCATCCATTTTGTGGATCAATTGTAACATTTATTTATTTCAGCTCGGGTGACCATGCTATGCATTAATTATAACCTATATTAAATCTATCTGGCATTTAGGCACTTGCAGTCAAGTTGCATGCCAATTGTAATGTTTTAAGGATGAGTCGATGGATGCTTCACCATTCCCAGCTAATGCTATTTCTAAAGCCTACTGGGATGATGATGATGGCATAGAACATGCATAATTGTATTTGCCAGGGCACAAATTGCAACTTCAATGAGAATATTGAGGTTAAACCTCATTTCAATAACTTATTAATAAATTTCAACAATAATATTTAATGAATGGATTAATAAATAATCAATCGATTAAGAGACCACTGAGAATGCATTAAAAATAATAATATTAATATTCTTGGAAATTTGTGGTTATTCTCAGCACACTTCCCATTCACTATCATTAAAGTCACAATTAAAATTTTGTTCCGATTACAAATATTTCTATATCCATCTCCACCTTCCTGATCCATCCCCCCATCATCCTCACATTCATAGGTCTATTGCACTACTATCTCCTTTACTATTAAATTTTCCATTGTGCTAGCTCATTTCTCCCATTATAATCTCTTCTCAGGGTTTTTAGAACAATAAGGTGTGGAGGTCAAACAAGCTGCTATGGATTATTGGTGATAAACACCCCTCTCATGATCACCTCCAAGGTTGATCTTGGCTGTCTTTAATGTAGTTTAATGTCTATTTACATTAAAGCTCGAATAATTTAAGCTCATTAAATCTTTTAGAGATAACATATTATGAACACTTTATAATTAAAATAAAATCATAAGGAAGTGAATCTCAGGAGGTGTTTGAATACAATGGATGGGAAAAGGATTTTATGTCCATCCACTGCATCCACTATCACCCAATAGCCATCCATATTCATAAACTATATTTCAACTATATTGAATTATTTGGTAATCTTCAGTATTGCTGTGCTACACCAGCTCAAAAAATGAACCATTTAAATAAATTTTACCGGATATTATTTATGAAAATGATGATTCAACTATTAATAATAATATGTTGATGTATGATTTGAATTGAGATGTCTAGATTATAACCCACAAAACATTGAGACATACACAAATTTTTATTTAAAACAAATAACAAATTTTATTAACATACTACAACTCAATACATAATATATACATTCACTTGATGACTCACATGGCTTTCCCCTGTTCTACAACCGTATTATGATAAAAAAAAAACTAAATAAACAAATATCCCTAAATCAATAGATAATGTCAAGAGGTTTTAAAATATTAATATTCATTTTTAATTATTAGAGACTCACGATTACCATGGAGTAATATTAATATCAGACAGATATAAATAATATTTACCTTCACATATATTATACTTTTGTTCTCATTTTTATCCCAGACATAGTGAACATTAAATCCCCTCCCCCCCAGTGTTTAATGCTTTTAGTTACTGATTTGTTTCCAAGGTAATTCTTCCAATACTAAAATTTAATAATTTTATTTAATTATTTTAATCTAATATTCCTTCACCCTATGCTCTACAATAGAGATATTTTATGTATGGTAAGATTAAGTTAATTTTAGTTACTTTTCAAAGGTCAACGAATCGGTATCTAGCTCAATCATTATCACATGTGTATACACTCTATATTCATGTTCTTATGGCAATAATAATATTTCAGTAATATTACCTTTTCAAAAAGGTTCTCAGCTGGTTGTGGATATATTTATTAGATAATTTTATATACGCATTGCTTACAATATTCGTAGGTTTATTTAACCCTTAAGTTTAATATTCATTTACATTATTATTCTTGGCTCTTATTGATAAATTAAAATACATCAAGAAAACAATGTTCAAGTATACCAATCACACACACACTATCTGCACTCATCCTGACATGAAATTGAGTTTGTGACTCTGTATCCAACATTTATAAGTAATGCTTAGTAATAGCTATATTTCATACACCTGTAAGGAATATCAACATTAACATGAGGCAGACAGTGACCTGAATAAGAGAAAACCTTTTCACTAAGGTTGAGGTATGCTAGGATTTTTATTGCTAGTCATACAAAGAGACATGGGTTTACCTATCAACCTCTGGCCATCAGCAAAGAAATCATCTTACAGTGTAGAAAATAACCAAGTGGGAAAACCCTTCCATTGTGTTTAAATACTTTATAAATAGGTATAAATATCTTAGTGAGTGAGCTAAACTATGACTCCACTAGCTTGGTGGGGACTCTTTGTCCATCCACATTATATACAGGTCTAACATCAATTTGTACAAGTAAAATTTTCATATCTACATTACTCTTGCAAAATAGTACACTAGAACATGAGCCAGAAATTTTTCCAAGCCTTAATTAGATTGTATCTAGCTTTAACTTTATGATAATAGTAATAAGAAATACACATTAAAATTTTAAAACTACTTCTCTGCACTTTTATAGGATAATGATGATGTTTTAGCCCAACATTCACACAACCTTCATAAAATATAGCACTAGGTCTAAGCACTTGACAAGAATTCCTAATACGATCCAAAAACATTTCCCACAACAATATCTCTCAGTCTTTTCATAAAAAAATGTAAAGCATTTAAAACAAGGCACATACAAAATAACTTGATATTAATTTCATCTACCCCTAAATGATAATGATAATAATAATAAAAGCATTTAACAGGCACATACAAAATGACTTGATATTAATTTTACCTAGCTCCAAAATAATAACAATTATAATTCTAGCATGGATTAATTTTAAATGGATATATATGATAAAAAAAATTTTTTTTTTCTTTTTTTTTAGATTAAATGTTCTACATGAATAGCAAATAATAAAAATGTTCTCTGGGAGTGTCCTTCAGATTTCTGGTTTCATTTTTCCTTTTTTTTCCTTCTTTGGTTTGTTTGTGTGCACACATGGCTTTATGTGGAAAGAGTCACTGTGATAGAGTTCGATTCCTATGCCAAAATGTACAAAGTTTTTACACTGCTGAGAAGATTTCCTCATTTTGGTTTTTGAGGATTACAGCTGAACAGAAGTTGTTTTAATTTTTTAATATATAAGTCCACTTCTTCATGTATTTTTCAGTTCACTTAGTATTCAGATTTAATGCTTTATATGAGATTACAGTGTTCAGATTTGATTCTTTATATGCAAAATTAAAAACAATTTTGATTTTTTTTTTCTGAAGTTTGAATTTTACCATTTGCCAATTTCTGATAAATTAGTGCAAGACAAATCATGACATTGATTAACTTCAGATAGAGTGATGTGCACCCAATAAAAATTTATTCAAGAGTCATTTTTTACTTATATCATTAAATTTAATTAAGTTTGTTGTTCAAGAGACAGATGAATTAACTCAACAAAACAATTTCTTTTTCTCTCTTTTCTTTATTTTTTTTTAAAAAAATTTCTTCAATTCTACACAAGGCTACTCTATTATGAGAGAGTGTGCAAAAAAGAGAGATAACCAATAAGAGAGAGACCATCCAAAAGAGATTCCACACCCAAACAAAAAAGCAAGCTCTTATAGTGTCTGTCTTCCTTCATTCCCCTTCCCCCTAACAGTGACCTTCCAATAACCCTTCCAATATCTGGTCAGTTTTTCCTGATATTTTAAACTTATGCCCTCTTGAAAAAACCACCTGACAAATTCATTTCTGCATCCCAATGGATAATCACCAAGTAATTTTAAACTTAAATTCCTGTGTCATAGATATCACTTAAATCACTTTAGTGATTTACTTTAGTAATTCTATGCTCATGGAAATCACCCCAAAGAACAAATGACAGAAAACTTCCCCTCAGAATAAATGAGAGAAAGCTCTTTTTCCCCCCTTTTACTTTTTCGATAATATTAATAAAAAAAAATTATAGCAACGCAACTTCAAACACAGAATCCTGATGAAATTTTGGCTGCTATGAATAAGCCATTAAAACAAATTAATTTCTTCTTTAGAGGAGTTTCTTATGAGATGACACAGAATAATTATTATTTAATTGTGAACTTTATAATTAAAATCTACAATGAGATTAAATACACACACATGTCTCACATATACAATTTTAATTAAAACAATTGTTTAATATTCTAATCCTTATTTTTTTTTACAATTTAATTTTATGAACAATTTAGTTCTAATCTGTCAATGTAAAACTATGACTATCTATTGTCACTTTCTGAAGTAGTTTTATAAATTGCACATTCCCCTCCCTTCTTTCCAATCTCCAGCTATTAAATGATGTATAAATATTGCTTGTCTAATAAATTATATCTTTAATATCAAATTGTCCCATAAATTAATATTAAATAAAACAATCTTTTGCCTAGAAATCTTTTAATGACAAATGTTTAGATTGCCTAAGAAGTAAAATGTATGCAAACCCTAAGAATATGGGTTCAAACTTAGCATTGGCTACAAAGTTTGTCTATTGAAAAAAATATACAACCTATAAGGAAAATTTTTATTAAACATTATCTTACATAGTTAATTCAAAAAATGGAGTCTTGGGCAAACCCAAGGGCTACAAATATATATATATATATATATATGTATATTGTTTTTAATTAACGGACATTATATATATATATATATATATATATATATATATATATATATAATGTCCGTTAATTAAAAACAAAATTGTAATTATAATTAAATAATAAATTTAATGATTTACAAACTATTACAAATAATCCTTAAATCCACAGAAGTACTTTCAGTTAATTTCTTAAACCTGCCTCAATTATAATGGCAGTTGAGACAGGTTTAAGAAATTAACCGAAAGTACTTTTGTGGATTTAAGGATTGTTTGTAATAGTTTGTAAACTGATAAATTTATTATTTAATTATAATTACAATATATATATAATATAATATTTATTATAATTACAATATATATATAATAAATGTCATGTATAAACTTAAACTGGAAAACTAATAAATACACTTATTTGCATAGGAGTTGTATATAAATATATAAATTATCATAGAATTAAATTTACAAATTATATCATTATTTAATAATTGTCTTACTTCTTCAATTAATTTAATTGTATTGTTAGATGCATTTTAAAAGGCAGGGATCAGATCATAGTAATAAATATTAAAGTTATAAATTAATATCTCCACATGTCCATTATGTAGAAATTGTCTTTTATATATTTTTGCCTATACAGAAAGGTTTATATATATATATATATATATATATATATATATATATATATATATATATATATATATATATATATATATATATATATATATATATATATATAAAGCCTTGTGATGATAAATTTATGAAATAAATGTTGAACTTTGCAAGCTAGGATATAAGCCTTACATTAATAAGAAGCCCAAGTAGTTGATGTTCATAATAAAAGACGTGGTTCAAAATAAAATAAAATGAATAAATCCTTATAGCATAGTGTGAAGGAGCTTTTTACATTTTTTGTGTCATCTTGTGTGTCAATCCAGCTTTAAAGAAATGCATCTATAACCCAAATTAGTAATTTAACAAGCTACTACTAATTTATTTATTTATTGATATATTTTACAACAGTTTTATACAATTCCTATTATTTGATTTATATTTTTTAAAAAAAATTGAACATTTGAAAAAAAAAAAGTTATATATATATATGCTATTTTGAAATAAAAAAAAGTTATATATATATATGCTATTTCAAAATATTAAATCACAATCTTGGAATAAAGCTTATAACATTTGTTTTATATAAAAAAGAATGACTTTAAAGTTTTCATTTAAAATTTATTAATATCTGTTTTTTCTCTTTTTAGTGAAGCAGTAATTAGGTAATATTGCAAATTTACCCATCAACTAAAAGATAATTTTGTGTATTAGTTAATTATTACACAAGCCATCATTAATTGAAATATTAAATAGCATATAAACTTGTTTGTGAACATATATATTGGATTCAACAAAATTCCTTTTGTTCCAATCTATATTTAGTAACTAATCAAATTGTTAGTTAAGTTAACCCTGAGAATTAACCTGTTAACACACGTTAGTCAATGCTCTGTAGTATCTAGGTTTGTTTTGTATATAGATAGCTGAAGTAATAATATAAGTAGTGATTACAACACATTCAGTCATGTATAATATATTTTCTGTAGTGTAGATAATTTATTAACTATTACTTTCTAAATTAGTAATTTGTCCAAATAAAATTGAACATCAAAACCTAATTCATTATATATTTTATATTCATTGGTTGGAATTAGTTATATTTTATTATTTTTATTTTTGAATAAAAATTAATCAAAACCTGAGATATATGATGGTGGAAATAGATTGTCCACTTCAATTAATCCACAATTATTGAAGTGATTACATTTTCATTTGTGCATATATCCTGTTGTGTAACATTTGGTAACCCAATTGGAGTTTTTATCCCATTTGTGGCTATCGATGATTAGAACACTTTCATTTCTTCAAACGTAAATAAAATTTTCTATCACGATTTCATTTTTCTTTATTTAGTAAATGTATATACTATTACAATATATAGTTAAAAGGAGGTTGCCTTGACAACAGTTTGAGATTGCTGATTGTTATTGATATTGAGATTGCCTAAGTGTTGATTGGTTTCTAATGATATATATATATATATTCTAACCTTAACTGTGTGTATATTCACTTCCGGGAAATATAGTATTAAATAAAATGAGTTAGATCAGTTAACAATTACATTCAGTTAAATGCAAATAATTGGTAAATAAAATATCCTGCATTAATATTAAAACATTCTACTAGCAAAATAATGAAAAAGTTCCATTTATAAAAATAAATAAATAAATATTTATTATATCATGAGACTTGGAAGTGAAATACATATGACAAGAAAGATTACATTGAGCTAATATTCCACAGGATACTACCTCAATGGCATAAGAACACTATTCCCCCTATTATTATCTCAAATAAATAAACTTATAGTATTCTTATGACTTCAATAAAACCTAATTATAAAGATTAAACTAATAATTAAATCTTAATCCTTTTATCTATAATAATTTAGCTCAATAAAATCTCAGGTTCATAAAGTATTCTAAGTTAATTAAAATCACTGTAGTAAAACATGAAAAGGAATTTTTATTTCATACTATACTACACATAACTAATAATAATAATAATAATAATAATAATAATAATAATAATAATAATAATCTTCATAATAATAATAATAATAATAATAATAATAATAATAATAATAATAATAATAATAATAATAATAATAATAATAATAATAATAATAATAATAATAATAATAATAATAATAATAATAATAATAATAATAATAATAATAATAATAATAGTAATAATAATAATAATAGTAATAATAATAATAATAATAATAATAATAATAATAATAATAATAATAATAATAATAATAATAATAATATTCTTCTTCATTGGATGGACTAATTTTTTATGTATCTTTTCTTCACTATAACTTTATTATCATAATAATAAGAAAATGCTATAATATAATCTTTTATCTTCATATAATAATGTAAGAAATTTGTGGTAGCATTTTGTAATCTGAAAAATATATGTATGGCAATGGATAGCATTTATAATTCGATGTACTATTATAATAATCAATTTATGACCATAAGATAATGTAAAATGTGATTTCTTAAATAAATAAATTCCAAGAAAATATTAGAATTCTTAAAATTAATACTTTATTTATTTCTGTGCAAAAATGTTATATTTGACTCAATTATTCTGTGTGTACTATGCATTTTAATGGAAAAGAAAATAGTCTGAACACACAAATTTTTGAAAACAAATTTAACAAAGTTTTTGTTATAACAATAAAATAAAATAACAATTTATTTACACTATTTACACTTGGTATTTTAAATTTGCCCATTATACATCTCTTATTAATTGTAATTATTAAAACAATAGAGAATCTATTTAAGTCTTCACTCTGACTTAAAAATAATAATAACAACAATACAATTTTTATCTATTTATTTGTTATCAATTTTTTATGATACAATTATGTTTCTTTATACTTATTTTAACATATAGTATCTTTAAGTATTATTTCAATATGCTTCCTTATAAAACATCCATTGAAACATAGAACAGAAAAACACAAAATATAACAATATCGAGTATGGATCTTTTAACTAAACAATTTTCATTTTTGCAATGTTGTGAATACTACATAAAAATATCTACTGTTAATTTATTAGTACAATATGTGGACATCGTTGTTAACTATACTATGATTATTAAATACAATATATCCTACCTAACATTACTTTAGTACTGAATAGCTGTAACTACTGATGTATTTATTATTATTTAAATAAATACAAAAATTGTACCTATGCTTATTTTACATTGTTTTCTTTATAACATTATATCTTAAAAATATGCAAGATTCATAAAAAAAAATATTTGAAATTATTTAACATTTTAAAGAGCAACTTTGCTTTACTTATTTTATTCCTGATATACAGAAAATATTCTATGATTCTTTATCATTTTAGGTCCATTGGATTTTCAATTCCAACTTGCACAAATTCTACTCATTCTTATAAGTAAATGAACTTATCTTATTCATACAATAACATTTCTTAAATTCTAAATTATTTATTATTTCTTTACAAAATATACAATACTGTGCAATGTTGTTACTTTGGAATATTGAGATAGTAAATAGATGTGTAGGCCTAGGAAAAAAAAACTAGAGTCTAACTCATAGTACATATTGGATAGAATACCATGGCACAGTGTATCTATAAAAAATAATAGAGGCATGACCCATTTGTCTAATGGCCTCCACTACCAACAATGATGTTAAGCTATTATTTCAGCTTTATAAAACATCAGTATTCAAATAAAATAGACACTGCCCACAAATAAATATATCAGCTATAGGGCATTGTTAACTGTTCTGTATACTTAATAAGATTACAAAAATACTATTCCTATTCCTCTAATACATCCTACATTAATATCACCTCATTGGTTTCATGTTCTCCAGATTACTCCCAAGTCACTATCTTATCAAAATTTCCTAATAGATTTATCAAATCTTACACCAACAAATGAAAACTAACTCACATATTCAAAATAATAAACAAAATTCAAACATAATTAAAATGAACTCACTAATCTACAAGAAAAGTCTGCTTTACTTTCCTATATCAGATTCTTAAACACATACAAAATAATCATTACTTATACTTTAAATATCTAATAATATTAAAGTTTTTTTTTAAAGAATCATATAACTATTCATCATCATGATGCGTTATATTACTAATATAAAATTAAAGTATGCATATTCCCAGAAATAAACAAATCCTAATCTTATAATTTAAATGTATTGTACAAGTGCATTCACATACAACTCAACATTTATTCTCCAATATAATACAATTCATTGGCAATCTGCTACTGAAAAAAAAATACATCATAAAATATATCAATATTCACAACTATTACCTAAGTGATATCAACATGTAATCACTTATGAAATCTTCATGTCCATCAATTAAATAAAAAAACATTGCGTCTATGATATACATGCATTCTCCCACACTTTAAAAATGTTAACTTATTTAAAATATCAAACTATTTTACTATAAGATTATAATATCATTAGTACTAATTTAATATTCATGTTCTTACTCTTCTAATTAAAATAATATTACACTTAAAAAAGGTTAATAAAATAAATTAAGACAATAATTACGTATATCTTCAGCTGAGGAATATTCTTTATAAAGTTCAAATGTTTTTATTTTCTCGTGAGTTTTTTTTTAAAAAAATGTTCTCCTAAGAGCAATTTAAAAACCCCCAATCATTGATAAGTTTCGCCTGCTTGACAATGAACAACTGCCCCGATCTTGCACATGCATTATAACTCCTTCTGGTGTGATGAACGAAGTTTAAAAATGAATAATAAAAAAATAATAAAGTACAATGTCTAAATTTTGGAAAATTAATAAAAATAATCATTGATCTGTTCTGGAAAAGTTTATAGAATAATAGTTTATGATTTCTATTGTCCACAATAATGAATATTAAAATAATAATAAAATTATAATGTTGAAAAATAATACTTTGAAGCTTCCATTCTATAGGATCCTTTATTGGCTCAGTGATGCATCATGTCCTGATAATTTGACTATGGGCAATCTGGATAAAACTTTTTGCACAATTTTAAAATATTTCCATAAATTCTGTAATTACTCATTTATAATCAATTTCTTTATAAGTTTATTTTTTAGGATAATTTATTATTTATTATCCAATTATAACTGTTTCCCTTGCTGTTTAAATTATCATTTTTTTAAAAATAACTTTAAGAACATGTATAACCTTATATAATATAGGTTTTATTATATATGCTTTTCTAAAAAATACTTTCCTTTAGATAACACAGTTTTTTTTTTAAATATTTACAATGTTTTTCTTCAAAAATGATAAAACATTTATCTCTATAGAATTATTTTTCCATAACAATTATAAACTTATTGTATTACTTGTCAGTCTTAAACATGACTATCTTGCTATGATTAAGATGCGTTGTTCACTTTTAATCTGCAAGTAGCTTTTCTGTTAAGCTTTCTGCACAATGTCCAAAATAATTCTTTGCTTATTAAAATAGTCCTCCTGGTTAGTACCATTAGTATTACATTAACAATTATCATTCTCATTTTTAAAATATTCTTAATTAAATGCATATCACTTACTGGCATTTCCATATTTTTACTGTGAAGTTATATTAAGTTTTGATGAATAATCCTGGTAAAGGAGACTTTAAATTAGCAATGCATATTTTTAATAAAAATTTTAAAATATATTTATACTACGCTTTCTTTGCAACCAACTCGGGCCGATCTTTAATAAACCACAAATACCCTGAGCAAATTTTGTCAAAATGAAATATTTTTATCTGTTTACATAAGTCGTATACTTGAAATCTTATAAAAGCACTGCCAGAAAGAAATTGCGCATATATATTAAACACGAGAAAGTATAAATAATTTTAAAACTAATTTTTGTTAAAAAAAAAAAAAGAAAGTCAAAAGGTTGCGATTGATATGTTTTTTTTGTTGATATATATTATGCTTTTAGGTGTATAGGTGCGCACAGCCACGTAAGTTTATGATCGAAATGTGGTGCCTTACGATGAGTACCTTTGGGAATTACTTCAGTGTAACCCTATGTATGCATTTCAATCAGTCATAAATAAGTTGGTGGTGTTTATAATTGTGCTGCAAATATACACGTTTAAACCCATTATTTCTTAAAACATATTTATCTCAATGCAACCTTATTTAAATAAATAATTTATAAAATTTGCTTGTCATGCCGTGTGTAAAAATAAAATGGATAAAAAAAAAAGTTAGAACTCTGGTCGGGAGGAGGTGAACATAAATGGTCCTTGGAAAATGATAGTAAACATTTTTCTTTTTGTATATAGTCTTTTTGTAAAATTATTAACCGGATGTTTTGTAAATGTCTTCGTCATTCGTGTACCGTAATTACTAACCCTAAGTAAAATATTTTTTTTTTGATCATTTTTTTTTAAGTAACTTTACTGATATGTAACGAGCATAGACGTTCGTTACATTGTTGTTTTTTTTAATTTATTAAACATGAAAGTAAATTAAAAAGTTCGCATTTAAAAATTTTCTTTAAGAATTAAAAATTGAAATTAAATATCATCTTAAACTCTTATATATTAATTAAATCGCACAGATAATGAAAAATTATTAAAATAAAACTTTATTAAAGAAAAAGTATTTTAAAACTAAATTTTAAAAAGATTTGGAGATGAAATTATATCTTTAAATTTATCTTTAAATATATTTTTGATTTGGAAAACAGGTTAATTAATCAGAAATGGAAATGATTGTTAATTAGTTAAATGTAAACCAGCCTTCGGTTTTTAAATGTAAAAACACCGGTCAGATAAGAAAACAATAGAAACTGTTAGCAAATAAGAAGAAATCCCTATGGAATCGGACCGCAGCGAAAGGACCATCGCATCGGTGACATAATGTAAATTCAATCCTTCACATTAATATAAAAGGAAAATTTGGAAATTATTAATCAGTGACTAGTGAATGATTATTACGATGTGAGAGAGATGTGTTAGTGCGGAAGTGAAGGAGAAGGGATTGAAAAAAGACGCACGATTCAATCCCTTCAGCTTTGCTAAGAAAGAAAAAGAAATGAACTATCGTTTCCTACATTGAGGACCAATTAAACTAAAAAAAACCTCCGAATGAATAAATAAAACAACGGCTAAATGGATACCAATCTTAGGACGGCGTGGGAATTTACGTTCATGGCAACCAACGGATAAAGTTGGACGTTTTAAAAATCGTAAGAACTTATATATTCACTTGAAACAATAAGATCTCTAAATTTTAAAACTTTTTATTAAATGATGCAATAGAATCCTATCTGACCAAACTAAATTCTTTATTAATAGTGTTATTTGATGTATTTTTTTTCTTATTTATGTAAAATCATTTCCATTTATTTATTTTTGTATTCTTTAAGTTTTTATCATGATTTTTTTTTTTTGTTTTTCGTTAAATTAATTATATAAATGTTAAACTTAAGTCGGGCGTGAATGGCTGTATAGATTTGTAAAGTTATATTAGGGGAGGGTAATCTTAGGTTATTTATGTCGTTGTTAGATTGGGTCAATGGATTGGATATATTGATGTAGTTAGTAGATGTAATCGGAGATTCGCTACGGGCAGAATCGTTTATATATACGTCGCACTCACCCGTTTGCCTATGGAAGGAATTATAAGACGGAGAACGCAGTTCCTTTCTATGGAGTTTTTTTTTTATTGTTCTTCTCGTTAGATAGATGTAATATTCCTATCTGATTGAGAGTCAATGTCTTTTCTTAATTCTTTTGGTGCTGCCGTATTTTGTATTACATTGAATACATCGATGTATCAGATGGATTGATGCCAGTTTGACTGCGAATTTTAGCCTAAGGTTAAATAGGGATAGAATATTTTAATTTCAATGCAAATCTATGTAGTATTCATGCTCGACCCTAAATAAAAATGCATTAAATTTAAGTTGTTTATAGACGCTTGCATGGATTGTTTATCGGTTAACTATGTTTTGCGTTTTCATATTTGATCAAAATATATAGACATTCGATAAATAATGATACCTTACGGTGAGTATCTAAAATGTATTTATTCGGATGTCTTTTAAGTTATTGGTGACAATTCAAGTATCTTATGGTGAATACTATTGGGTTACATATAAATTTCCCTCCGCAATTGTCAGTAATCAATAATTTTATATTTTGATCGCTTATGTTTACTTTGGAATGTTTTTAACCGTGTAATCTATGTAACCGATCTATAGCAACTTATTATAACAAGCTTTTATAATCCCATCTGTGCGAACTTAATTAAAATGTAAAATTAGAATGTAATGGTAATTAAAGGTAAATTAAAGTCAAAAATCAAAGTTAAAAAAATAATGTTGAATGTTAAAATGTAAAACTAATAATAAAATAATTTTAAATCTTATATATATGTGCATAAATAAATGTTTGTATGTTAATTACTGGCAGTGGCTTAATTTATTCCTTTTTTTTATATATACTCTTAGATTATCTTATTAAATCTCTGCTATTCCACTGAGCTAGTGACATGGGCTAACGACCGGAACCAAAATATTTAAAAAAAAAAAAATTTTTTTTTTTGACTTACATATCTGCCTACTTATAAATTTTTCTAGGTTCAAATGCCTAGATGGCGCCCCGTAGTGCAGTTTATGTTAAGCTTATCTCCGGATCATTACAATGCAGTATTTATTCTCTATCAAATACCTCATCCTATTGGTGGATTTTTACTTTTCATTTGATACTTAATTTGCATATTGCTATAGTCTTACACAATTAAATTTAAAAAAATAAAATATGACTCATTATAACTTTAAAAATATTATTTAAAATATTAATGTTAAATCAATTATTATACCTTGCTACAATTAATTAAATATTTTAAAATGACCCCTAAAAACAATATTTAATAAATTTATCCCACCTTTTATAATTAATTTAGCTATTTTATTTTAAAACAAAATAATTAATTTTTATTAGCTGTATTCAATTTATAATACTATAAAACATTTTATAATGACTGATTTAATATTTTCCCTTATGATAGGCAAATAAATATATTCAATTCTATAGTGTAATTTTTAAAATATTTTGAACTTTGTTAACACAAATACTAGCAAGCATGTGTGTATGGCTATATTATCCAAGTCACATGACTGATAGCTGAGACAGATTGTATCAAAATTTTCTATCTGAAAATAAATGATAAATTGTAACAATTATTATATTAAATAAATAATACACTAATATAAAATTTGGAATAATAATTTGAAAAAATATAGAATTAAATGTAACTTTTCCTACCATAAAGCTTACTTTTAGAATATATGATGTTAATTATAATTATTAAATATTATTTATAATTTTAAATATAGCATTTATTTAATTATAAGTTTTAACTATTAAAATGTAACTTTTAAACATATTTTAAACATTTATAGCTGTGTTATTTATTATGGCCAGCTTTCCCAACCATATGTAATTAATACTTTTAACTTTATCTAACTGTTTTAAGGTTATATATCATAATTTTAGGCATTACATATTTTTATTTAGCTTTAAATTGTACTTTTAAGATATTATCAATACAATATATTTATTACATAAAGACAACATACTCTAAATTTAAATTTTTTAGTAATTTGCTGTGATGAGATGATTCTGACCTATAGAAAAGGACACAATATATACGTATATATATATATATATATATATATATATATATATATATATATATATATATATATATATATATAATTATGGTAGCACATATATAATGATGTATATAGAAGAGGTATGGAAGCATACAAGAAAAATGTAATCACACTTTTGTTAAAAATTCAAAGGAAATTTTATTGCCTCTCATCTGCTAGTCTCTTTATGTAGAAATAATTTTACATAGCACTGTACTTGGTTTATGAAGATAAACAAACACTTGTAAATAGAAAAGATAAACTTGAAATATTTAAATAACTATCAACTCAAACACTGTTAGTTTAACAACTTTATTTAAATTTATCCATCTAGCAATAGAGAGTACTGTCCAATCATCATGCTACCATTCACATAAAGTAATATGACTAAGCAATAGAAGATTAGGATGCGGTCATATCAAATCAATAAAATTCAATTTAATGTCATTTTAATATAAATTATTTACAATAAATAAAAAAAGGATAAAAATTAATTTTTTCAGAAAGAAAATAAAATTATACATTAATTGTTAGTCCAAAGATCATGTGATAAATAATAATCAAAGAATGGTATTTACACTTTTATAAAGAAAGTAAAAAAATATTTGGTGAATATTTATTACTGATTATTTAATAACTATAGATACATTTCAAGGTGAGAAAAAAATGCATGTTTACATACATAGATGCATACACAAATATACATTCATATGTTTGGATGCAATAATAATGCTTGGTGAGAGTAGGGTAAAGTTGTGTAATGTTTATATAAGATTGTATGTTATATACTGTAAGTTATAGATATTTAATCACCCAGATAAAACGTCTCTATTAAACAATATAATGAGTTTCACATAACTGTATTGCCATTACAATCAAGAGCTTAATAAATAATAAACTCCAATACAAATATGAACATGTTTTATACTGTGTAAAATTTTTTGAATTTAGTAATAGATAAAAATAACGTTCTTGGGTAATCAATATCAGAAATTTTGTTTATTGACAATCAGGTATTCTAATAAGATAAAACTTGCAGGATTTTAAAATATTTTTTATATTGCAACAATTTTTAAAAAAAATATAATTATATAAATTTTTTTATAAAATTAAAATTAACAGATCCATTTTGTGCTAAAAAGTAAAATATTGTTTATAGAATAAGATGGAAAAAGCAGCATAATACAGATAATAAATGATATCGTATATTCATGAGATGTTTTTAGAGATTAAAAGGATTTGCTCTATTGATTTTAATAACAATTTTAGATCTTTTGCATATTAAAATAACCTAATTAATGACAAAGTGGATATAATTAGTTTTTATATAAGCCTCTTTATGCAGTATATGTAGATTATTACTAACATTGGCAGAGAAGAAGGTTAGTATTACTTCATGATTACAACTATACAAATATCAATATATTAGAACTAAGAGTAATACTAACATCTTAATAATGAAAAAAAAAAATTTTTGTTCCCAAATATTTGTTTATAAAATCTGAAAGTTGTTTCTGAAGATTGTGATGACCGAAATAAAAAATAAAAGAGACAGTTTATTTCAAACAGCAAAAATATTACTATTCAAAAATCAAATAGCATGCAACTGGATATAAATATATTTTCATATAACAGCTAACACTGTAGTTTGCAGTCACGTTGCGAGCATGATAGTTATTTAACTCTAATCAAAGTATATATAGTAATTATTTTGATGTATATATAAGTTATAGTTGTTATAATCAAAGCATTAAAATATATTTAAAAGATTATTCAATAAAAAATGAATAAACCAAAATGATATATTACAAAATATTAAAATATTATTGAATTTTTTTTTATATGTATAAAATTAGAGCCTCATTTTATTAACCAAAAACCTTTAAGAACACAATGAGTACAAAGACTGTTAGCGGTTTTTGTTTGAAGGTAGATTTGATTATTTAAATACTATCTTTTTATTAAGTTAATATTTAAAAATGAAATATTATCGTAAAAAATATTATGCCTTTCATTTTTTTTTAAATATATATATTTTTTGACTATTGATATATGCTTAATTAAAAAGCAATATTCTCATATAATTTTTTCTTTCGATATATATATATATATATAATTTTAACAACCATGCAACAATATTCTTGCTTTAATTTGTTTAATTAAATATTTAACATTATTATTCACATTAAGTTTTAATCAGCATAATTAATACTAACATCAAGTTTGTTTTTAGTTTTTAAGTATATTTTCAGTAAAATGGTTCTATATATTGTATAAGCCAGCTTAATGTTTGGTTTAAAAATAATATTAATTTAATCAGCTACTATTTTATTTGATAAGTAACAAATCTGATTGTTTTAATTGATAATAATTTTATGAACAAAAAGGTCTCCAATGTAACTAGCATGGTCCAGGTTAATAATGCTAAATATATTAAGATAAAGTTAAGAGCATCTAAATTTTTTGATGATTGTAGGAAATACGACTCTCCTTCTCCATTATTAATGAAAATTGATTATATTATAATTAAATTTTTTGTTTTTTAAAAATAATGCAGCAACTGTCATTAGACCATTTAAAAAACTGGGATATTTACTTTCCAGCTAATAATATGTCATATTCATTTGAAAACATTTAAAATATATTGTTGTCATAATATGAAATAAATACAAGAGAAAGATTAAAAGTTCACATGTATAAATTTTGCATAGAAATAGTATACAAATAATAGTTGTGACAACTAACAGAATGAAAAGTCTCTTGGTTGAGATATAATTTGCCCCAGCATAATCTTTTATGGAATGTTTTTGTTATCAAGACATAAGATTTAAACACCAAAGAAAGACTAACATATTGTTATATGATGAAGGTATATAGAAATACATTAGGAGACATTTATGTCAAGTTCAGTATATA
Organism: Epiperipatus broadwayi; assembly: GCA_028023455.1. Classification (NCBI taxonomy): domain Eukaryota; kingdom Metazoa; phylum Onychophora; class Udeonychophora; order Euonychophora; family Peripatidae; genus Epiperipatus; species Epiperipatus broadwayi. The sequence continues at coordinate 2,129 of JAQFVV010013072.1, read as the reverse complement.
ATTAGAAGATTGTCAAGAATGAAATTGTAGATTATGGCTTCTTTAGCATTAGTCAAATAACTGTATTACTAATGATTATCCATTTCATGACTATTACACAAAATAACTACCTAAAAAACTCTAAACTTATTTGACCTGAAAAATGTCACATATCAGGCATAAATGCTGTTATTACCTTATTATTTTGAATTGCCCAATAATTTGATATAAAATATAAAACCTACAAACTACAAATATTTAATAATTTTTATTTGTAATATCTTTGAAACAAGTGTCCAGTTTTTTAATTTTTTTTATAGGGTGACATTTTGATTGTTTTGTAATCATTTAACAATTGATTTTAGTATTAAACTATTATAAATTGGATATGATTTGTTAAAACTATAAGGTGGCAAATGAAAAATATTTTAAAAATAATAATTGGATTTTATAGATATTTAAATAATAAAAATAACATGAATATGTAATAAGAACAATGGAAGTTTTCCTTATTTAGTGGTATGAAAGAAAGAAGTCAAGTAAGAAATTCTGAAAAATTAATGAAATCTTCATTAATTGCAACTTACTTTTAGAACAGGAACAAATAAATATGAAGCTTTGATAAATTTATAAAATTCTATTACCAAATTTAAAATTACATTTATAATTTTTAAAATAACTCAAAAGATCTTAGTTGTTATTTTATTAATATTATGCAAGAATTTGTTAATATATATATTTTAAAATAAAAAATATATGTGTAAATAAAAGTGTAATCATACATACTTTTGTTTTTAATAATTATTATATAATCATTGTGTAAAAATAATCAAAAATCTTTAATATCAAATTTTTTTTGCTGTTCCAAAAATGTTTTCAAAGTAATTTCACAAATGATCTTGAAAATAGAGAATAAAGAACTAAACCCATAAAATACATGGAAAAATGGACTAAATTATTTTCACATTTTTGGCTATTGAATCATATTGAATTTTTAGGTTTTCTTGAATTAAAAATCAGTATTCATTAATTCACAGTTTTGATGTCTTTTTTTAAAAAAAAAACAGCAAAATATCACTACAGATAGTTATAAAAGGACAAAAGAAAGTGAACATCAAACAGAGCTATTTCTAACCAAGGACCTTCATCATACTTAATGAGTTCATTAATAAAAAGATTGAAAATATCATATAATATCTAAAAATGATTATTTATTTACATCTACTCATTATTTCATAAAATATTTTAAATCAAAAAATTATTAGTACAGGTTGTTCACTGCAACCAGGTGACAAAAGTTTTATGCAATATTTTTAACCACAGGGTGATAGGAATTTTTTTTTTGTCATAAATGAAGTATTGTAACGGTCAGGTTTGTATATTTGCTCAACCGACTGAGAGTCCGAGCCAGAGAACCCAAGGGCTGACCAAGTCAGGATAGTGATATCCTACGTCTGATCATACCTCCACTCTCTCACTCATGTTTCCAAGTCAACACATCACGAATGACATGCCTGTGGTTACACTCACTATCTTTTTAGTCACGTTCCGGCAGTAGCAAAGCAGTAAAACATGAGACACCCCCCCCCTTTATTACCGATTATATAACTTAACTAGTGATTCATAAGGTAATGAGCAAGTAATGAGGCTGAGACCAATATATATTTCATAAATTTAATATAACAGTTAATAAATAAAACAAATAGTTGAATATAGCTAGCTCACACACAGGTGAAGGAATATTCAGAGTTATGAAGATAGGTTATAACAATGTATATGGGCTCACACGCAGGTGAGGGCTCTAGGTTCTAAAACAAATTATCAATGGATCACACGCAGGTGAGTGGTTTGGAGTTACAAATAATATTACGAATAATTTATATATTTTTAGCTCACACGCAGGTGAGTGGATATTCAGAGTTACAAAGGGTTTAAGTATTCTATAACCTTTTAATAAACTTATGCCATTCATATCCCAACCTATGCTATGTTTTATATAGTAGGAATAATTAACCGTTAATAGTAATCATATATTATTAATTGACAATGACTATATTATTATTATGCAGTTCAAATCTAACCATAAAAGTATTTGCGTGTTATATATATATAAGTGTAGATTATATTTTATTACTAAGTTTGAACCTACC